>OX155965.1:203442-354899 GCA_944548615.1 Micropterix aruncella | reverse complement strand
AGCTATCTACTTAAGAAAGGTACTGTGAGTTACGATATTTTTTTTTTGTTGGCTAACATCATCAGTTATTTCAGTATGACTGTTCAAAAATTGCCAAAAAATGTAATTTTCGAAATTTACCTACATCGTCGCCTTAAGTAAAAACATTTAAATACACAATGAAGATTTGAGTCCGTTCATTGAGTGCAATCGAGTGCTTTCATTCATAAAAATAAGCATATCAACCTGTTTTTATTTATTGAATAGCTAGCTGATAACAAACGCAGCATGCTTTTATCATCTTTTTAAATCTATCTATAAATCTATCTATATATATATATATATATATATATATATATATATATATATATATATATATATATATATATATATATATATATATATATATATATATATATATATATATATATATATATATATATATATATATATATATATATATATATATATATATATATATATATATATATATATATATATATATATATATATATATATATATATATATATAACTATTCATCCATATATCTCATAAATAGGGCTTATCCTTATGCAACACAAAATGCCTTCAATTGAGACGAATTAAGCGAAAAAATAAAAAATTAAAATATTGATCACTTTGGCAAAGCCGTTTTCTAAATGAAAGTGACATTACGAAATAATTCAAATTTCGAATGCTACCAACATTTAAAATATGATACAATTGGCTGAGTTTGTTATCAACGAGCCATTAAATCGAAATAAAAATAAAAAAAACGTGTGGCACTCGGGGACTGCCGCAGTAAAGCTATTGCATAGCATTTTTAACAACTTATGCAATTTTAATTATTTATTTATTTTATTTATTTTATTTTTTCTGATATCAGATAACTGCGCTCTATCGGAAAACGTTGAAATTATTCCGAATCATTTGCGGCTGCGGTAGCAGATGATTCGGAATAATTTAAACGTCTTCCGATAGAGCGCCGCGCACGAATTTTTTATTCGATAAAGCAAAAAAAAACGGATTTTTCGAAAAAAATCGTAGATAAAAAGATAGATAATTAAATTATCTTTAAAATGGTGTAGGTTTCATAACAATACGCCAGATAGTATTTGCGTAGTAGTCGTTTTTGTGTTCGGTTAGACCTAATTTCACAAATTAATTACACTATGTAATATAAACAAAATCTAAAATATTCATAGCTTAGAATATTAGGAAAATGTTCTTGATTAACATATATTTTTGTCGAATCGTAAGCAGTACTCGTTTAGACGTAATTATCAGTTTAAAATCATTAATTTTCGTTAAGAAATGTCTTTATTCGTTCGCCGCGCTGGCCTAGGCCCGCGATAAAAGCTATGCAATAGCTTAAAAACCTCCATATGCTCAATGAAATGAAAAAAGAAACTTCAATCTTAATTTATGGCAGAGGAGTTTATAATAAAGATTGTATAATGTTATCAAAATAAGGTAAACCTATATAAAATTATATAATATTAAAAAATTGTAAAGAAATATTGTAGAAAACAGTATACTATTGTTATATTTGATAAGGTTTGTAAAGAAATCTGTTTATAGGATGATGTTTTTATTTAAAATAAAATTAGTAAAAGCTACTTAAAAAGTATCGAAGGAAATCCCAGCTTGTATTGGGAAATGCTTATGTTTGAATGAGATATACTTACGGATGTGCACGACTTTCGACGGTGCAATGTAAGTTTAAAGGTCCTTTGTATCATATTTTAAATGTTGGTAGCATTCGAAATTTGAATTATTTCGTAATGTCACTTTCATTTAGAAAACGGCTTTGCCAAAGTGATCAATAGCTTATTTTTTTTATTTTTTCGCTTAATTCGTCTAAATTGAAGGCATTTTGTATTGCATAAGGATAAGCCCTATTTATGAGATATATGGATGAATAGTGATCGTTAGTCGACTGCAAAAGGACCTAATATTATAAGTATAAAAATCTAATATTATAAACGCGAAAATTTGTATGTATGTATGGATGTTTGTTACTCTTTCACGTAAAAACTACTTAATGGATTTTGATGATACTTTACAATAATATAGCTTACACATCAGAATTACACATAGGCTATAATTTATAAAGATATATAGTTTTCTATCATCATTATCACAATTTTCCATCACTACTCGGGTGAAACCGCGGGGCTCAGCTAGTATATAAATGAATCTGCTTTCTTACAAAGCCAACTGCTTCCATAATTATTCAATATTTTTTCCGTTTGTTGCGTGTAGATTATCTGATAAATTGGCATAAGAAGTTGAACAAACTTTGCCGAGGTATTACACACATAAATAATTCTTTTATGCCTAGCCCTCAGAGTTTCAGCAAAATCCACACACTTTACAGGCGGACATGCAATGCGAACAAATAGCATTGAATTTTTACCGATATATTGTACTAGCCTTGGCACGCTATGTTTTCAATTTTAATGGAGCCCACGTATGTATCTTTGTTCGAGATCGCTTCGGTGCATTTGTTATTGATCGGGATGGTCACGAACGTTTTAAAATACCGGCATAGAATCAATAGTCATTTATAAGTAACTTTATAAATGTGGAATGTCATCGCCAATCGAGGATCAAATTTATAAAATTTACACTTTTTCAACTTTTCTTACGACTGTCTTCTTTGGGAGCTAATGGACCCTGTTGCAGCCACTAAGACACATGTGTTCAGGGTCGGTCAAACTTACGGGTCAACATCCATCCGGCATCTATCCGGCAACATCCATCCGGCAACATCACGTAGAAGTGTGTGCCAGGGTAGGACTCTGGCCTTCGGGCCAGTTTCCCCTAGGAGTCAACCTTCTGGTGCTCCTGGACGGTTTGCGCACCGTGCAGCATCAGCCAATCGATCGTGCATTCTGACCGACAGCCGGGGAAGTCCGAATACAGTACCGTCTTCTAGAGAGCGGGGTAGTTGTTTACCTTACGGCAACTGCTCTTGCAAAACGACCATTCGGCTACCCGATACTGGGTGAAAAGACGGGCAAAGGATGCCGTGGTCCGCGATAGATTCGATAGACACTGTATCACCGCTTCGTAAGGGAGAAGACCACGAACCTGTAACTAGTCGGAAGATCGGAGTAATCTGGTTGCAACTGGAAATAAGGGCGCGAGTGTCGGCCCGCTGCGTGATTTATATTGCTGTAGTGTAGCAATAAGTCCGCCATTGTACCTTATTTTATTGTGCAATAAAGAGATTTTCATTCATTCATTCATTCATTCATTCATTCATTCATTCATTCATTCATTCATTCATTCATTCATTCATTCATTCATTCATTCATTTACCTGGTATCTCGTGGTAAGGCGTTGGCTTCTTACGGGCGTGTAGCTTAATTAGACAGTGGACTTTTAATAATTAATTTAATATTAATTTAATATTTTTGATTTATTATTTATTTTTATTTATTTGTTTATTCGCCTATTTAAAAAATAGACATTTTAACAAAAAAAACTGACTCGATTTTTTTTAATAACTGCAGCAGCCATGTCATTGTGATACTTAGAACGGGCTATTATAATTGAATGCGTATATACAATTTTATATATGTGCTGTTAGCCATTGAGGAGTCCCCTTGTTGGAAGCCAACCCTGGATGCAGCAGCTGCCCTGTCGCGGTGAAACTTAGAATAGGCTGTCATATTTGAATGAGTATACAAAATTTCGTGTCCGTGCTGTTGACCGTTGAGGAGTCCCCACTACGGGAGCCAACCCAAGGGATAAAATCAGGTCATGCTTACCGTAAAAAAATGCAATGTCATCGGAATCGAACCATCATGTGAATTTTCAACTTCATATGATTATATTTGAGGAATTCCCTCAATTCCTCATAGATCCCATCATCAGAACAGGGTTTTGATTAAAATAGGACCAATATAAAGGTATATCCTTTCAAATATAAAAAATATTTTCCAAATCGGTTCATAAATAGCAGAGTTCTGAGGTAACAAACATTAAAAAAAAATACAACCGAATTGATAACTTCCTCCTTTTTTGAAGTCGGATAATAAGGAAAACACACAGTATGACATCGTACACTAAATAGAACATTTTATACATTCGTATTGCCGATTGCGTATTTCCTGTAAATTACACATTAATGTTTATTTTATAACAAGTAAATTATATTCATTTTGTGCCCATTAATTATTACAAAAACATATTATATTTGACTTAATAATTGTGTATGTTTGCTAGGAATGTAAATGAAACGGTGGGAAGGTGTGTATGTATGGGTTTGAGGGTGTGTGTGTGTGTATGTGTGTGAGTGAGTGAGTGAGTGAGTTAGTGAGTGAGTGAGTGAGTGAGTGAGTTGGTGAGTGAGTGAGAGAGAGAGAGGGAGAGGAGAGTATGTTTATATTTATGTGTGCTTATATGTGTGCGTATAAGATACTTTATACGTGCTAAGACATTGAAAAAGGTATCAAACTTCAACAAATTAGTGCAACCGACCGACAGGGACGACATCATGAGCATCTCACGGATAAAGGAGTGGTAGAAATGCTTCAAAGATGGCACCTTATAAATGGACAGAAAACCATGTCCCGGTAGAACCTCAACACGCAGAAATAACGATGTCATTGCCCAAGTGTAGACTTTTGTCATGCATGAGATCCTGCATTCCCGACATTCCATCGGTTAATCAAGCTTCCTAGTCCCTAGACATGGGTCCGTGTGATTTCGGGCTAATCCCCTAAATTGAAAATGCCGCTTAAAAGGAGCGATACGATACAAGAGAAGACCTTATGTGTAATGAGATGAGTCAATTGAACACCATTCCAGAAGATGCAATCCAGAAGTGCCTTCCACTATGGTAGAACTGCTGGGATGAGTGTGTGCATTATCAAGGGACTATTATATAGGGGCAAAGTGTAGCTTGCGTTCAAAATTCGAATACGTTTTGAAAAGCAGATACATTACATCCAAAAATACATACATTTTGATGTTTCTTTTAGATGTTGATAAAAAAAAATGTCTGAATTTCCAAGACCCTTAATTTAATAAGCTTTATTTTTCATGTGTATCATCTTCCAGTACACCTGTGGAAAATGGGAAGAAGAACATCCGATCCCGGAATCATCACTATCCAACGACTGGTTCTCAGACAGGCAGAGGAAGATCTACAGAGAGATAAAGGCATTCTTGAATTACAACGATACAACAGACATTGCACCAAAGCCTGTGGAGCAAGCCAGGGACATGTATAAGGCATGTATAGACACGGGTAAGTAACGACTTTTTAATTGGAGAATTTAAATTTATTGTGTTGAATATTTGCGATGGTGAATCATCAGAATATTGCCTAATTCTCGTTGATCTAATAAAGGAACATAACAATATTCATACGCCTGTTGGTCTTTTGATAGATGCGACTTTACATTAATGACTCGAATACTACCTAAAATACACGAAACATTGGCCAAATATTTAAACTAACAAGGAGGCTAAGAAGTAATAATAGCGTATGTAGCTTTTATAATACTACAAAGTTATTGTGATCAATAATGGTTGCTTACATTATTTTCGAATTTGTCGACGAGAAGATTAAAGAGGAGGGTTGATTTACCCAAGAAAGAACATATAAGGATGAAACAAACCCATCATAACTGGAAGCTCTGCTGAAGACATATGAACTTGTCACAAAAGTGCTGGACTTAGGACTGGTGATTTTTCGTCACACCATTGTCGCCAAACCCATCTCTAAAAGACTTTAACTTTTTTTGGAATTTGGTTAAATGTTACAGTAGAAAAAAGTCAACTTCGGAGAAGTCCTAAAAAACATCTTCAAATCATTAATGAATTTCTGCCGACGAAAAGTTTACATCGGATCATTAATAGACGCGCATTAAAATATAAGTAAGTATAGAAAATAGGGATTCAAATTCAAATTCTTTATTCTCTCAAACATACAAATTAATAAGATCTAACCTAACTGAATCGCACGATACGTCGACACTAAGGTAGGCTCAGATTCGTTTACTTGAATACTGCCAATTAAAAATATTCAAAACTACTACAATATAATTAAAAATCCAGAGATGAATATTTCGATTGATCAAATATATGTTTTCGTACAAACTTAATAGAACTTACACTTCACAGGCTCAAGGCCTAATAAATGTATTGGTTTCAGATACCTTGGATAAACTAGGCCTTAAGCCAATACTGGATATCCTGGAGCAAGTGGGTCTTCCGCAATTCCCCACGTTCATAAACACGACGCCATCCTTCGACTACGCCAACTACAACTTCAAATGGCTGGATGTTGTAATCAAGATTAAAACTGTTTTATCCTTGGATGTACTGATCGGCTTCGATATTTATCCGGATCCCAAAAATGGAAGCGTTAATAAGATGATCCTTGGGACGCCGGAGACTACGGATCCTTTGCCTAGGTGGGATAATAAAATTCAATAAAAAAGTATATTCAACATAAATACATTGCTGAACATTAAGAGATAATAATAGTATAATAATTCGTTATAATAATTAATTTAAAAAAACATTAATAGTTTTAATTGTTTGATTGATTAAAGTAAAAGAAATATCAATATTCACAGGAACGTAGAAATAGAAAAACACCTGGACAGTATAAAAAAAGAGGAGAGACGACGTTTGAGGGATTCCGCCAACGATGATCAGTTTAACATATTAGAACGAGTCGGCATAAATGACGTATTAGAAGATACTGACGATGACGACAACGACGCAGATGCGACCATAACAGCAACGTATCTAGAATATCTAGCAGTTGTAATGAAGAACATTTTCGATGCGAGCGATGGTCCAAAATTGACGAATCTTCAGGATGAAGATATTTTATTGAAAATGGTGTCATCGGCTGCAGAGTATGTGAAGTTATCGACATTGTTATATGAGGTAAGTGAACTGAATGGGTCAATACTGTTGGCATTTTTTTGTAGTTTGTAACACGTTAGGTTCGCTGGACCCAAAGAAAGAAAGAACCGAGGCTCGCTGAAAAGAATGCAGAGTAATCTACTTTCACTTCAGCTAGTAAACTACTAGCCTGGCGGTAGGATATTTGTCGTCATACGGATGACAAAGTTTCTATATAAGCTGAATGCATACATATTGACCAGTTTGTAGTTGTCACCTACAATGGGCGAACCCGTCACCCCCGAATGTTATAACGATATATAATCAGTCTTTAAACTGTGGACTGAAAGTAGAGACTTATGGACAAGAGTTTCACGGCCTAGCTATGCCAACACGCCAGTCATGAGACAACCGGGTAGGATTTGAACCGACCCAAGAAAACGAGTAGGTCTTAGTGGTCCATCTTAGGGAGAAACATTAGGGTCTTAATACATGTTGACCACTTTGTTTTGGAGAATACAGTAATTTGTGTCGGGGCTACTGGAGCTCTTAGGGCTATAGGATGTCATACTAGGATTCACGGCAACATTCAGATCAGCATACACAAACGACTCTAGTCTGTTTTTGCTCCAGCGAGTTTCAGTGCCCTTTTTCTTTTGGCCGAGCATTTCATTTGTCATATGTTGCAGTATGGTGGGTGGAGGAACAAGTCACATTCACCCCCAAATAGTTTGAACGACTTGTCACAGTTTTCTACCCCGGTTTTAAATACAGCATTTCACAACGGAGTCTATCCTTAACAATCTACAATTGAACCATGCATTCAATAAATCAGATATATGTTATTAATTCACAAACTCATAATATATATTTTTGATATTTATTTACATTTACTTAAAAAAAATAAACAATAATGCAATATACCTATTTTACCACTAAAAAACTAAATAAATAGGAAATTGCATAAAAGAATTAAACAGCCGTTGTAAAAGTAGGGTAGATGCGGCGGGAAATTTGGTAGACCCCAATATTAGTCATTTTAAAATAGGAACACCTGTGAGAATAGTTACACGACAGAAGCTATTCTGCGAAAGAAGATTCCTAAAACCATACTCACGACTCCTTAATCACAAAGCCCCGGAGAGGATGTGACACTGCGCCTTAGATCATCTAGCCGTGCCACAAACCCTCGAAAAGCCACAAAACAATCCGCACCAGCTCGGGATAACCAGGAAACCCAATGTCGCATACAGAAGCTTCTTTCTGGCTACCGATAGAACTTGACACGACTAGAATGTGCTCCATTACCATTAGTAGTCGGCTAGACCAACATCAAACATATTGTGAAATCGCCGTAAGCAGATACTATATATGTGGTATATTGGTCAAACAACTTGCGTTTGGTGTGAAGCTACAGATTTTACAAGTGTATGTGCATGCTTATATCTTATATGTGTACTTATGTATAAGGTATACCTGCTATTAATACTAATACTTATACCTTATATTATATATTACATGTGTGACGAAGATTGTAGAAGACACCATTACTTTCAACGCTCAAATTACCTCCATTTACTTACAGCTAGCTGAAGCCGAAGACAACCAAACTCTCTCAGATCTTGACAGCGAAATCACAGTTCCAGAATATAAAGTAGATGATATCCAAGCCGAAACAGATAGAATAGTGATGATGAATAATGTCTCGGGGGAGGAAATATGGAAGCCGTACATATCCGGAGTGTACGAAGCTTCAGATGTTGTGTTGGACTTTGAAACTGAGATGATATTGGTGTCTGAACCCGACATGAAGTACATGAGCCTACTTGCTGCGATATTGGCGAGGACTCCTCCGGTTTTAATCGAGCTGTACTTGTGGATGGAGGTATGTATATTTTTTTCCCTCTTTGCTCGTGCTCACATTTGATTTATTTCATTTATTTATTTATTATACCAAAAATACAAACGAGTGATTTTGACAATACAATGATTTTGCGTCACTCCTAACTAGGCAACGCCTGTTCCAAGGAAGACACGAATTTAATTTCAGAGCAGTTTATTATAATATAAAAAATTTAATATTCGAATTATTTCATAGTCTAAGTTTAATCAAATTAATATAGCATAATGTTAATGAGTTACTTATTGAATAGTTGTTTGTTTTTTGTTTGTTATTGTGAAATTCGCAATAGCCGGTTTTATTATAATACAAGAATCTCTAAAAACAAACCCTTATATTAATTGTTTTTAAGTATGTATGCGTATGTATAAAGTGTGTAATATGTGTGTAATATGTATATGTAATATGTATGGGTCTTGTTATTGAATTCGCGCAACAAAATTGAAATGCTATTCCGTTAACTTTATACGAACAGAAAATCCGGTGACGTAGCCGGGAATCGATCTCGGAACCTTACAATGTAATATCAGGCGATCTAATTACAACGGGGCCATATTAGTCAAATAATCAGAAAAGGAAGAAACATAATGAAAATAAAAAAAAATATTCATTAGATTAAAAAATAAAAATAACGAAATCCAAAATAGAAATACTAAGTAATAAAAATCTAAGGTCACTCAAGTAAACATTTAGATAATTAATATAGTCAGAAATGTATGTATGTATAAATGTTATTTTGTAATGTCTTGAGTATGTCTTGTATTTTGTCGAGTATGTAATGTCTTTGTATTTTGTAATTCGGTTTTAGTTCCTGCTGTAATGATCAAATGCAGCATAAGGCGATTTTTCCAAGAACCGCATGTGTCAGTCCTGAAGTATCGATATGTTTTAATAAAATATTATTTAATCTTGGAGCGAGGTAATATTAATGGTGGGGTCCAAACGATGTAAATACCCTGGAACTATATATTTTGTCACTCGCGTCGATTTGTGTTTTAACCAGGAAGCAACAAAGACGCGTCTTTAAGCGATACAGTTGCCTTATGTCTAGTATTTTTGCTCCGGGAAACAACTCATACGAGTAATACGGATTTTTGATTTTTGTGCAATACTGCATTTCGTTGACAGTCTTAGGCCATGCTCCCCAACGCAGTATGTCATATATATATATATATATATATATATATATATATATATATATATATATATATATATATATATATATATATATATATATATATATATATATATATATATATATATATATATATATATATATATATATATATATATATATATATATATATATATATGTAGTGATAGATAGACAAATAGCGTATTATACCATTTTTATTTGCCCAAGTCGAAGAATATCCCTTAGTGCCAGAAAAAAATATAAATGATTCCTAACGCGTCTCACTAGACGATTTATGGGGCATTCCTATCGTATATGGCTATCTATTGTTTTACACATCTCGTATTTTATTTCACCTAGTATTTTATTTCCTTCCTAGTAAACAACTAGTAATGTATTTCCTTCCCTGAAACTAGTGGCTCGCAAATATATTCTAATAACACGCTCGTTTGTTTTTCGTGATTTCGATGTGATTTTTTGTGATTTCGATTCGTAAATTTGATATAGACGTCCATAAACGGACCCACGAGGGGTCGTCGACGTCTGGAAGACCAGCTATGTTAGCTGTGAAAATAACAGCTCTACACATCCGGCCGTCATAAATGGCCAGTCTTAATAGTTCTACCATAGGTGCCTGCCTGTAAATTGCAATATCGGTTATAAGAGAGGTGTATCGTTTTCCCAAAGCTTATTTACCCAGGGCAATCCTTCTTGTTCCTTTCATGTATATTTATCTGCTTTCAGTTCCAATTCTAGAGTCGAAGAAATGCTCTTCCTTAACATTTCCATTAAATCTTTATTTTCTGTCTGTATTCAGAGCTAAGTCATCAACACATTCGGTACTTTTTGTACATAATTGATCATTTCATTTGATATTTTGATCAATATTAAGATGATTCTAACAGCTTCTAAATTTTAAGACCGTAGAGATTCTGATAACACATACGACAACCGATATGGTCAAGCTCAATGACGAATACACTAAGAAGATAACCGGAATAGAGATGACGTCATCGAGATCAACACACTGCGCCAGCGGAGTAAACGAAATGATGGGAATGGCCGTGAGTTACGGTTTGGCCCAGCAGGAGTTCCTCGATGTCACCAAACCGAAGGTAACGGATATTTTTTTTCAATAGCATTCTCTTCTCTCATTATATTCACATATCTTATTTAAATTATATGTGATATGAATTAATTCAACTTATTCACTAAGCACTCAATTTATTCACTCGCGCAGTTTCAAACTTTACTTATTTTTCATCCCTAATACTTTACTGAAAATTGCAAATTAGAACATCCAGTATTAAAATAAAAGTAATTTGTAAACATACTGGACATTGGCTTCATTATTCATAACTCTGGAATCAATTACGTATGCGATATTCAATTGAAGCATATCAAGCAGATGTATAGAAAAATTTTGCTTTTATATTATATTGATTTCGAACCAAAGATTGCGTCTATAATTATTTTTTTTGTTCTGTCTACTTTCCTTAGAAATCCAGGCCCAGGCTTTCTTAAGAAATGCCCTAAACTGTCGAAAAGTGTTTCTTTCATTGCAATTTTAGGGATCGCTCTTCAAATATATCGATTATTAATATATAAGTACTTCGAGCGATTTGATGACCTTATTTCTACACTTTTCTTTCCAACTTGTTATATATATCCCCTTATAAATTTCCAGGTGGAATTGATGCTGGCCAACATTAAGACGTCGTTGTCAAGCTTGGTGAGCCGCGTGACTTGGATGGACGAATGGACAAAGATAGTCACGATCGACAAGATATTCCAGATGAGAAACTTGATCGGTTTCCCGGAGTGGCTGCTGGTGCCTGGAAAGCTCGAGAAATACTACGAAAATATAACAGTCGCTCGAGATACTCACCTGTCCAATATGATAGGTATACTGCAAGTCAAGTTGAGGACCACTCTAAACTCTTTGAGGAAGCCGAGGGCGTTCACGTGGGCCACAGATCCCAGCGAAGTCAACGCGTTCCACACGTTTCAATCTAACGCTATAAGTAAGTTAAATTTCTCGTGGCGACAGTCAAATTAAAGTTTAGCTTGAATTATTTCCGACAAAGACAGAATGATTTTCTTTATCTATGGGCTTCATAAATAACAGTAATATGAGTTTGTGACGTTTTATCAGTGGAGCGTTAGAAACTATGGCCAAAAAACCGCGGAATTTTGGAACTTTTCGGTTTTTCACTTATGAATTCCCAACGGTACTTCCTATTTAAAAATGTTGGTAATGTACATTGTAGAACATAAAATTATGTATCGAATGATCGACTGGATGTTAAATTAAATCTAATTAGACGGTTCAGCCTTATGGTCATCAGCCGTATGGTCAATAATAGGCAAATTTTACCATTTTGACTCAAAAGTATTTTATTCTCATTTCTCCTTGACTCAAAAACGGCTATTCCAAATGAAAAAATACGACGGCGTTAAAATTTGCCTATCTTTGACTGAAGATTAATGCCATATCACTAAACCATATGTAATTGGACGCGGAATTTTATGCACTACAATTTTAGTTTATTGAATTTTTATATAGAAAGTACCATTCAGAATGTCAAAACATCCAATTAAGACAATTTCAGAATTCTACTAATCAGCAAAAAATCGAAAAAAGTAAAAAAAAAACTGTTTTTTTTTTGCCATAGCGTCTAACGCTCCATTTAGAAACCGTCGAAAACCTACATTGCTATTATTATATTATACGTTTACAATATAAGTGCAGTCGAAGACTATCGCGATTGTGTATTTATTGAATTAATTTAATAATTTAATGGAAACATACAGCGCATACATTTATCTACCGTGTTATACGTACTTATACAAAGATTTAAAAAACATTCGGCCAATAATAGTTTCCTGCGATAGTTTCAGTTTAAAGAAATATTAGCATATTTTATTTAAAAATGATAAATTTAAATTTAATATTGAGTTTAAATAGAAAGTCGATAAGAAAGTCAGAAATTTAAAATGTAATACAGACACGTATAGTAAATATATAGATATGGATGTTTAAAATATGCAAGTTGTGCTGCATAATAAGTATATAAGTAGAGTTAGAATAAGAAAAATGTTTATTGTAGATTGCGTGTTTGCTACCTGTATTTTACATATTTTTTTTTAATTTTGGTACTAGCAATCTTATTAGGATCAATAGATTTAAATAGTTAGTTCCTTGTAAAAAAAATCGGTTGGTTTGCACATCAGTTTGTAGGTAATTGATAGAGGTTTTCCTACAGTGCGTCTTGGCGCGAGAGACCTAAAAACGTACGAGAATTGCGAACGACTCGCGGTGGTACGCAAGAAAACATATTTGTTTAACAAGATCTGGACTATCTATAATATTATAGATTATTTTATGTAACAGTCCCATATGGATAAGTCACTGAGAATCGATTCTAGGGAATTTAATGTAATAGAATGTTATTAAAATAATTATTGAAGGATTGTATCGCTTGAAATTGGGTGGGATTGGGAACCCTGCACAACTGTATTTGCAACAAACTGGGTTTTAGGTAAGTCTAAGAGGGACTCTTTTTGTGGTAATATTGCGTAATATAGAAAGAAGAGCAATATAAAAATTATACACTTCGACAAAAGTGGCAAATCCCTTTCTGCAGTAGAGATGCTATGTAATAAAATGATTAAAATATATATTTTTTTGGATGCAGCTGTTCCTCTAGCGATGTTGCAATACCCATTTTACAATTTAGGACTAGAGTAAGTAGACAATTTTTAATACTATGTAAGTAATTAACGTTTTTCCACACTGGCCACTTTGAACTCTCATAACTTCGGTTTTAGTTGAAATTCTAAATTCAAATTAAATTTTAATTAAAAATCAAAGTTATTCCTTTTTCAAAATCAGGTATACATTCTTAAATCCTTTTCTATTACACGGATATTTTCGCAATCATTGAAAAGTTAAAAAATCACTTTGTTTCCGAATATGATTTTCGGATCAGGTGTCCGAATTTAGGACACCGTTTAAGTGGTTGCTAGTATGCCAAAATAAAAATGTTCATACATACCTGCTCTCCGTGTACCTACTCTCTTAATCAACACTATCCTGTCTCCACAAGATTTTCGAACCATTAATTTCCCACGACCCACTACTTCGGTCAGCCTCAGAAAATTTACTCGAAGTTCTCTGTCATAATACTGGTTTCTGCTGCTACTATTTCTGTGTCCATGGTGCAAGACTCTGGTACGATCTCCTATAAAATATATGAAGCTTGCGCTCTTTAGAATCATTCAAGACTCACCTCAGTAATTTTCTAAGAAGTAACCAGTTATTCCCTTTCATTCTCCTTCCTCTCCCAATTTCCTCTCCTCGGACATTCTTAGTTTTAAATATAGTGATTTTATTAATTTGATTAATAATTTTGATTTTGCACAACGCTAGTTACGAGATATTTCTATATGGAAATAAGCTCGCCTTTTAGTACTTTACTTATTAAGTGGAAATAAAGAGTTTATTATTGTCATTAATTTTAGCTCCATCGTGGCAGCAAGGCTGCAGAGACAACACGCAATGTTATTAATATGTATAGACCAAATACCGCGAACGAAAGCTCGGTGCATTATTATTTGATCGCTTCCGATCTCAACAACAAGTCCCTTTGAAGGACCGGAAAGTAATGTTGATGTTATTAAATTAATGTCGATAATGGAAGTGGATCCGTCACAACTACCGCTGAGATAGGTTTGGTTAGGTGCACTGTGCACTGCTATTTCAAAAATTAAATATTAAGACGCTCGTGTCACAATATATATTAAGTTGACTATTATGTTTTAAAGGAGATGAAGGCGAGTGAAAAAGAAACGCAGATGGCCATGATTATTTTACTTTTATCGTAATTATAAAACTCTACCTACTCACAATATTCCTTTTTTTATATATTAACTTTAAACTGTTTGGGGCACTCCAGGAATGGACAAGAAAAATGATTTTTCTTTAAAACCTTTCTTAGTTTTTAGAAAAATTTCACAAAGTCAAATTATCCATTCATGCTTTAACAATATTGATGAATATTTGTATGCGCTTCTGACTGTGTTTAGCTGTTACGAAGATTTAGAAGCATTATTAAATCCTATTTTAATTTGTTGACTTCAATTAGTGGATAGTTTTGTAAATTAGATTTTTCCTTTCGTATAATGTTTTCTCTCGAAAAGTTTTTAAATATTGCGATAATTTTAGTTTTTTTTGTGTATTAATTTAACAATATTGCGAATATTTTTCTGTGGTGTTATTTCATTTGATATTTATGATATTTATCTATTGTATTTTCAAAAATATTTGCTTTGAAGGTATTTTTTTAAATCCCAAAATATTGTTCACATCTTTTACTCAATTATGTTTCATTTGACATTTAAATTTGAGCATCGTTTAACGTCGTAATCGAATTTACGAAATTTAAGAGTAGGAAAGAAAACAATAATAATGAATTAATTTAGGCATATGATTTCTAACATGTAATTATACTGTCAAGTTCCTCAAACGTACAATATTCCTTAAATGTACAATTTTTTGCTCAACCTCAACCTCAAATGCTCATTTTGGTTGGCTCAACCTCAACTTGCTCAACCTTGGCTCAGCCTCAACTCACATTATACTTTTGCTCAACCTCAAATGTATAATGTTCCTCAAATGTACAATGTTCCTCAAATGTACAATGTACAATTCCTCAAATGTTCCTCTAATGTATAACTATTGCAGATACCAAGTCTTTTTGAAAATAAGATTAATTATGAATATTATGATTATTTAAGTAGCAATACAAATAATTGTTGTCATTATTTATAACAGGGCATTAAACTACGGCTCTATTGGAACAATATTAGGACATGAAATCACACATGGGTTTGATAACATAGGTAAGTTTTGTCATATTTGATTATTTATTTATCGCTTAAATATTTAACTTCATATGAGTCAGAATATAATATATCAGAAAATATTTGATGATATAGAAAAGGTATATATATAGAAAATATAACTTAGAAAGATAAATATAGATAAAATAAGGTAATTAAGTAGTACAATAACATTACAAATATAATAGTGCCTTAATGTTACTAAAGTCATTACTTCTCCGAAGTGAATTACTACTAATATTTCAGAATAGAAAGAGTACATTTTTTTTACAACGAAATGTCACTATGAAACGATAGGACTTTGGATTAGAAAGAGTTAAATTTCAAATATCAAAAGAAACCAAGAGAAAACGACAAACATATTTTTTAAATATCGTAGAAAAATATAAAATAAATATATGTATAATATATTTAAAAGATATCCATAAAATAACAGAATCATTTCCAGATTTTAGGTAAAGTTATGCTATCGAAATTCACAGATAAACACGACTGAAAGAAAATCTATAATCATTAAAAGCTGCTCCTACTATAAAAGTTTTATAATTTCCAGGTAGACAATACGACAAAAATGGAAATATGATTCAATGGTGGTCTAATGAAACCATTCACTCGTTCATCAACAAGACGGAATGTTTCGTCAAGCAGTACAATAAGTACTACGTCGAAGAGGTTGATGAATTCGTAAGCAGCATTTAAATTAATAATTTTTAGCTTCCAAAATAATAATAATAAGTTATTTTCAATCTGTTTTCTTGATATCCATCAAAGTGTGTTAAGTTCTCAATGTATAATAATGATAGGGCGTTTTCTTCTGAATATTATACTCATTTACTGTATTTAAATTATTCTTCCTTGCAAAATAATAGTGATTATGATTATCATTAAAATAAACAACACATATTGTTTTGGAAATCATTTGCAAAACATCACAGAAAATCATTTGCAAACACAGTTAAACTCGATACAAGCAAAAATTTTAGGAATTAAAGAAGTCTCCATTATATACAAACAAAATGTATTAATTATTGATGAATCCTGATGTATCTAGAAGACGAATGATGCTATTGAGAAAATTTTGATGATATTTTAGAAAACATATGATGCTAAAACATTTTATTTTAAGATTGATGGTCACAAAACTCTAGGCGAGAACATAGCTGATTTCGGAGGAGTCAGGGAAGCTTTTGGCGCCTATAGCATATATGTCAAGAAAAACGGAAAAGAGATGCACTTACCTGGATTCGAGAGATTTACTCACGATCAGCTATTTTATCTCTCATATGGAAATGTAAGTATATATTACCTTTGTTTTTTAGTTATTTTATGTTAAAGCCCAGTGACAGGCAAAAGGCAGCCACCGTGATGGTTATATTAGAATTCTTACTAATAATTTTGCTATAAATCATATATCTATAGGTAATAACATATCTACAGTACGATGTAACCACACATTTATATGACAATATGTTACATGTAGCAAGAAATTCATTGATGATAATCGGTAAGAATGCTCCAAAAATCTTTTTCTGTGAGGATCTTATTTTTTGCTGTATTTTACAAAAATACTAATACGTTTCAAAATATTACCACCTTTTTGGAAGATTTATCAACTTATTCATTTAAGAATTTACACTTGGATATATTACTTTAAAAGTCGGAATCTGAAGATCATTATAGTCACTCATAAGATGCTCATTTCTCATAAGATACAGACAATATTATCCTTTAGAAAGAGTGAAGCTCCTAAATCCCTTAAAATGAGAATGAAGCTCGCGACGACATATTTTCAACCCTTGAAAATTTCTTTTTAAGGGGTGTAAGTGCACGCATCCTAATGTATAATGGTGGTATATTCAATGAAGGCGACTATTTTCGCATTTAATTACATAATTGTATACATATGGATGCTTGAGGCAGATTCTAGGTGTCTCACTCCGCGATCGAATTCGAAACGAGACCATTAGAGAAAGATGCGATCTACTAACAACGATCGAAGAAGAAGTACAAAAACGTCGGCTACGATGGTTCGGCCATGTTTGCCAAATGAACGATAATCGCTTGCCACGTAAACTTCTTTAGCGAGACCGTCCGACAGAATGGAGAATTCAGCGATCGGCACCGAAGATAACCTGGCTAAATAACATCAAAGACGACCTTAAGAATCAACGATTATCGGCTAGGGATGCTCGAGACGTGGCAAAAAATCGTCAAGAATGGAAGCGAATCGTGAATAAAGTACGAGATCCAGCGGCACCGACAGCAGCGTATTGGCTGCGAGGGCGACCCCCTCCCCAATCGCCGGCTACGGAATAAATAATAAATAAATAATAAACATGGAGATCGGCCGCCTGCGAGTTGTCACAACGGCAAAACCACCGATCGATGGTATTAGCAATCGATCGATTGAATAAAACTTTAGTAACTGAATAGAAATTTAGACCTTCTGTATTTGTCGCAAAACAGCTGCATTACTCATTTTTGCATCCAGTTGGCGGTAAATAGCAATAGAACGGTGTCTCCTATTTAGCCTGTTTTAATATGTGCTTCATTCGTGAATTTACTAGATTCAGGCATTGAATATTTGAGGCCACCAGAACCAGAGTGGCCCAAATGCCAAAATCATTTTGGTGAATATTGGTAACCTGGGCCACTGTAGTCTAATAATACTGCATATAAAATGACAAGGACAAAACTATTTATGTAGCGCCATCTGTGACTTATTGAAAATAGCAATTTTGGGCCACTCTGGATTTGTAAATTATGATTTTTTGTATGAATTTTTGTATTAAACTTACGATCTCCAAAAATTTCAGTTGAGCCACTGGTTCTGGAGGCCTCATATATGGTGTTACATTATTTAACTTCATAGTACGATTCAATCTCAATGTTATTGCGTCTTCGCTAAAACTTACTGCGAGGAAATCACCCGATCTCCAGTGTGCCCTAATTTATATTCTGGTATACTTGACTATAGAATTTACTTGACTATAGATTGAATCTAGTCCGTTGGGTGCGACAACAAAGACCTGTTTCTTCCCATTTTAGTGGTAATTCTGTTACCACTAAACTCATAAAATTTTCACTCAATAATTTTATGGTTCTAAAACTGTTATCTGCCTTTATCATTCCCCTCCCAAAATACCATCCCCATAATAGGCGAAAGAGTTCAGGCTATGGTAATCTTGCTTATATTATTGACGTGACAACGTCTTATAATTCGATGGAACTGGCTGCACGCACGAAAAAACATGACACATGCGGCGTTACCTCGCTCTGAGGCGTTCCATTTATTATATTTATTATTTAATATAAATACTGCCATCTACCGGTTGCGACAAGAATTATTTACTAACCTCAGTCTAAAATAGTATGAATGAAAATCACTAGATTGATTCAAATTCTTGACATAATTTTATATGTATTCTTGATATACGGAATGTTATTACTGAACGGACAATTTTCTTGTGGGTACAACGAAGTGCAACGAAGTAAGCAACTTTTATTAAAATTAAAAAAAAGTATGAAAAGCTATCATTACGATGCGCTATCTAGCGGTTGGTAAAATGTCGCTGATATTGTTTATTTACGACGTATTACCTACCGCTAGATGGCGCAGCGTGCTCAAACGCTTCTCAAACCGTTATTTAACAGTTTGAGATTTCAAACTTTCAAATTAAAAAAAACAATAAACTTTAAACAATAAACAATAATACAATTATACTGCTATACAATAATATATTTACATGTTGTAGTCAAATCGGTGAGTATAAAAGCATATATTTTTGGGTGTCTGTAATAAACAATATCAGAATCTTAAATGAAACTCCTTCAAATGCAAACCATTCCATCAGTATTTTCTTATGACGTTGTCACGTTCAACTATCGTCAGTAAACCGACTTTACAGACAACCGATTTTTTTTATTACAATTGGATTACTTTTAAATGTATGTTGACCATTTCTTAGACTCTTAATTTTCTTTTTACCTTTTAATTTCCTAGACTCGTAAATAGAAATATAAGTAATAAGCACGAGTGTTATGTGCTTATAAACATACAATTGAAATTGTATGCAAATGAAATTGTACGCCCTGTGGGCAAATTGTAGAGAACCATTTTGTACAAAAACATCTGTACATCGTTACCATACAGTTATGCCATATTATATTCTATTATATTCTTTACCTACATCTTGCGGTGTCGACTACAACGGGCGAGCCCGTCACCACAGGACGTTTTAACGATTAGTCGTTCTGTCGCCCTGCAGTGAACGTAGAAGACTTTGGACAGTACAATCCTACGTCCAGCTACGTCACAACCCGTGAGAGTCCAACGCCTTACCGCGAGTGAGCCAGGAATAAACCCGGCGGGCTCGAGATACTCGCGCCCTCACTTCCAATTGTGACCAGATTTCTCCGGTCTCTCGATTGGTTCCGAGTTCGAGGTCGCTTGCGCGGTCCTCTCCCTTACGAAGCGGTGAAACGGAGTGCACCGAATCTATCGCGGACCAAGGCGTCCTTTGCCCGACTCTGAACCGGGATCGGATGGCCAATAGTCATTTCAAGAGCAGTCGCCGTAAGGTAGACAACTACCCCCGCTCTATAGGAAACAATACAGTTCCCAGACTCCCCCGATTGTTAGTCGGAGAGCACAATCGATTGGCTTGCGCCGCTCGGTGCGCAGACCGTCCAGGAGCGCCAGAGGATTGATTCCCAGGGGAGACTGGTTGACCCAGTGTCCTACCCAGGCTCGCACCCCATGCGTGGAGGCCATCGGCTGGGTGTTGACCCGTGAGTGTGACCGACCCTGAACACATGGGTCATTGTGGCCACCTCATCATGGGCCCATTAGCATTCTTTACCTACAGTGTGGTACTTCTCTTTTAGAATTAAACTTATATATTTTTGTAGCTATGGTGCGGAGCACATACAATAAAGTCTCTTAAATGGGACCTAAAAGATGAGCACAGTCCCGGGCCAGTACGTCTTAAAGGAGTCCTGCAGAATTCTCCAGATTTCGCAAAGACCTGGAACTGTCCAAAGAACAGCACCATGAGCCCGGAGAAGAGATGCGCGCTGTTCTAAAATTACGAGTAGCTAATTTCGACTGACTGGATTTCAAACGCTACCTTTTCCTGTGTGCCTTTTACTATTTTGGTTACATTGCATACCTTGATTCACATAATATCTTATCAAACACTGTATCATTCTATTGACTTTGGGACCATTTTATTAATATTAAAATAATTTTAAAAATCAAAATCTTTAGTTTTATTTATGACAATTACAAATACGACGAACCGTATAGCGTTGATATGTCGGCGAAATCGTGGTGCGTTTCAACTGGTATGTGGTGCTTCTCAATAACCACTGGGTGCGGTACCGGAACGTGCTTCTCCAAATATACAGGGTGCGGTACTGGTACGCGCCTCTCAATATATACTGGATGCGGTACTGGTATCCTTTTCTCAATATACACAGGTTTTTCAACATGCACTGGATACGGTACAGGAACCTCCACTGGTACTTTTACTGGTACTTCTACTTTCACCGGATACGGTACTTTTTTCTCTACCAAATAAGGCACTGGCCTATCGACCGGTACATGAACTTTCTTGATCACTGGGTACGGTACCGGGCGTTCTACCGGGTAAGGAGCAGGTACTGGTACTTTCACTGGATACGGCACTTGTTTCTCAACCGGGTACGGAACTGGATATGGCACTGGCACTTTGACCTCTTTGGTTATGGTTTTGTGTATGATATGTGGTGGTTCGTGGTGGTATATGATCGGCTCGTGGTGGTATGTTATCGGCTCGTGGTGGATTTCCGGTATCGCTATAGCTTGGGTATGTCTTATATCTAATGGAGCGTGTAGACCAATATCATCGTAGCCAAAATAATTTCCAAAGCCGAGGATCTGTCTCTTTTCATTCTTTGAGACTTTTAGGTTTTTTGATTTTGAATCTTGTTCGAGTTTGTAGTCGCCATTCTTGTCGTCGTGCTTTACTTGGACTGCAGCGCTTATTGCCAGGATGGCGACTGTATATAATAGCTGAAAGTAGAATGACACATTAAATATGTAAAGTTTTCTTTTTTAGTGAATACCACCCTGAATCGTGATATCTCTACAGTTGTTTGTGTATTTGGCCTTATAACTTTTTATTATATTTCCATAGTCAAAAAGCAACCCAAAAAATTATATCTTTGAAAACAGAAATAAATTTTGCTCAAAATCTAAAATAATTCGAATACATTTTAGTTTCAAAAAATGCTACCTATGTAGCAGTAGTCTATTTTAGACCAAATCCAAAATATATTATTCAAAGTTATAATTTGAAGCATAAAGTCACATAATTAATATACCTAATAATAGTACAAACTTGTGATTATTTTGAATGATTGCCTAACTGATAATTAGATATATATTTTGTGTTTGTTTTGTTCTATTTTTAGGGTAAAAATTTTTAAATAAATTTCATTGCTTTGATTATTTTGAATGTTCATTATGTTATTGCTTCTACATTTCTTTTAAAAACAAAATACTTTATGATAAATACGTGACTATCCTTACTAATAATATACATGTTAAAGTGCGTTAGTTTGCCGTTTTTTCATGTACAAAAATGTTAGTCCTATTTTTATAACGCGACCTATTGAACTTCAACACTAGTAAACGGAGTGACTCTAATCAAGAAACTAAACAAGAAAATAATATTTTACTTTCCCGGCAGAGGGAATGTATTGTGAACGCGCAAAAAAAATCGAAATGAAGACGGATATATACATTGTAGTTGTACCTGGGGGCATATCTAGGCCTTACAAATCGATGGTTGGTGAGGCAATTTTCGGTCTACCGCAGGAGACGCTCTCTGTGCGTTCAGCTCATTCCATACGATTCTGTACGCTAATCTCGCGTTGCATATCATTTCTGTATTTCCGCTATTTCCCCGTTGAATCTTTTTCTGTTGCTCTGTAACTCGAGCGTTATGGCGTTCGAGGCAGGGAACTAAATCTAATAGAGTCTTATTTGCAAGGACGAGCGCAAGTAACTAAAATACAAAATATTGTTAGTAAACCCCAGTTAATTACGCAAGGATTGCCACAAGGCTCTATCCTGGGTCCATTTCTTTTCCTTGTGTATATAAATGACATACCAGATTGCGTGATATCAGATAATGACGAAATTACCCTTTATGCAGATGATACTTCTCTAATTTTCAGTGATGCAAACTTAGATACTTTAATCAAGCGAATTGATGCCACGGTGAAAAAGCTGGGTACTTGGTTCCACATAAACCGACTATCCCTTAATGCCTCGAAATCAAATTCAATTCATTTCTCTCTTCGGCCTTCCCGAGATAACGTCATTAGCATCCGCTATGGTGAAAATGACATTGAAAATGTTGACCATATAAAATTTTTAGGTATCCATTTAGACAGTAAACTCCAATGGTCAACTCATTTGTATGAATTGAGCGGAAAATTAGGTAGTGCCACGTTTGCTATTAAAAAAATTAAAATGTTGTGGGGCTTTGAAGCCGCAAAGTCTGTATACTTTGCATATTTCCATTCCTTACTGATTTATGGTCTCATGTTTTGGGGAATGGCGGCAAATTCGGTAAGAATCTTTAGACTTCAAAAAAGAGCGATTCGCAATTTATTTACCATATCATCGCTAACATCTTGTAGGCCGTATTTCGTTGAATCTGGTATCATGACAATGTATGCCGCTTATATATACCAGGGTGTTATGTACGCACGAAAAAATATCAGCACCACTCCAACAAATTCGGATGTTCATTCGCAGAACACGCGAAACAAAAAAGACTTGCGTCCTTGCAAAGTGCGACTAAGTAAGGTTAGAAATAGTTTCCTGTCTCAGTCCAATATATTTTATAATAAGATTCCATTGTGCGTCAGGGGTCTTGGAGACGTTCAATTTAAGAGCAAGGTCCAGGATATGCTTATTAAGAACCCAATGTATTCTGTTAAGGACTTTGAGAGTATTGATTTTGCTAATCTTCCATAATTATTTATATTACAATCTTTTCTTATTTTTGTTTTTTTTTTTTATTTTATAAATTTGATTATTTACATTACTAAATACAAGCATTGATTATCAAAGATGGATTATAATATAAAAAAATATATTGACCATTTCTATTGCGACATTGTTATTGATTTAATTGTATATTTTTTATAATCTTAATTTTACTGTTTTATAACCGACTCTTCGTTTTTATATTTTGACTATCTGCAGTATTTAAGCAGTTCCAATTATTTTTAAAAGATCTTAAACCTTTATTTTAAATTTAAATATTAATTGTTTTACAATTAAAAAATAATAGTCGATATTTAAAAAAAAATATTTTACTACATAAGGTATAATACCAGTTACTCAACTTGACTATACCAAGAGTAGGGATTCCTACCAACTGGCCTATTTGAATAAATAAAAAATAAAAAATAACACCGAGTGTTGCATTTCTCACGTTCTCGAGTCGTAGGGCTAACGGGAACGGTCAGGTTACGACCTGTATCTTAGAATATAGACCAAATCAATAAGAAAATCACACGCGGTTGGAGAGTTAAAAAAGTTAAATTACTGTTTACACGTCTCTACTACGCCAGTTCCCTTATCATCTCACACCGATCATTACAACTAGTTACAGAATATGTTGCTTTACATGCCAATTAATTTATCAATATGGAAACTGTTACATGCTGTGCGTCGGCAGATTGCTTGGAGAAACTAGCTCGACCGCGCGGATTACTCGTAGCGCAGATAGTTCATGTTTTATTAATATTGTCGTTAGCGAGAAATTACCTCGTTATACGAGGAACAGTTCACTTGGATTGCATCACCACATGTCCACTCTTAAACGGTCCATATCATTATGAGGAAATTTAATTCCGTCATCTTGTTTTATTACCATATGACATGAGGGGGTGATTCAGCTATTATCTACTTATAGAACTTCATTATTTCCAACGACATACTAATCGCATGTAAGACTAGAGTTTATTTGATCAACTAAACCCTGTATATGGTCTGAAAAGTACTTTTACCTTCCCGGCCTACCAACCGACGAGAAGGGAAAGTGTATTCCTCCACAATAGCGTCCAAACAATTAATTCGATTGAGTTGAAGTTTGGCATGCAGGCATCATTTGGTCATGGTACGAGTTGAAAAGGTTGTGGTTTAAATCGGCCCACCAGGGGGTGGCCTAGCCATATTTCAATTTCTAAATATTAGACTTAGATACTTGAAATTCGGTACACATATGCCTTGAATCACATTGCGAAATTTCGGTCGAAATATCAAATAAACAAGCTACATTTTAATCATATAATAATGCCTTGGTGATGCGGTTCCTTTCTCGGCTAAGGGCTAACAGATGAAACCAAACCCGGCCGGGTTCTTCAGGCGACCGAAAGAGGGCGCTGATCGATTTTTTAAATGATTTTATTATTCAGATTAAATCAGTCCTTCGCTCCTTGCCCGGAAAGTCTCGGTGATGCGGTTCCTTTCTCGGCTATGGGCCAACAGATGAAATGAAACATAGCCGGGTTCTTCCGCCGACCGAAAGAGAGTGCTCATCGACTTTTTAAATGATATTATTATTCATATTAAATCAGTCCTTCGCTCCTTGCCGGGAAAGTCTTGGGGTTACACAGCTGACTTTTTTTTTGTTTTATTATCATTTTTTTAAATATTCATAGACATAAAAACAAGTTTAAGATATATGATGCCTGAGAATGAAGATTACCAAAGTAATAACAGTCAATAAGAAAACCTCCTTGGCGGATATTCTTACCCATCGACAAATATCCCTGGTTCCGAGTTTTCAAAAATGTTACAAAAGATATTTTTAAACCAATTTTTTGATAAATATTACCTTAGTAAAGATTCCGGAATAAAATATCCAGCAATAAGGCATTAAGTCAACTGGTAAAAGCATTTTAACTTCATTGGATTTTTGCTCTAATCCATCTGGTACATTTTGCGATCTGTCGAAAACGTTTGAGGGAGTGGACCATAAAACATTTCTGAGAAAACTACACGACTACGGGATTCTTAAATTTTGAATGACTCCATAATATCATATTTAACAGGCAGAAAATAAAATACTGATGTCCAGGGTACACTTTCAACCCCTTCAGAAATCATACCAGAAATGCCCCAGCTATCCATTTTAGAGTCTCTTTTCTTTAGTATATTTAGAAATGATTATGTGATCATATAAATATATCTTATTCAACATTTAATCAATACTCAATAGTCTTTTATTTATCGAAAGTTGCAAACACAGTTGGATTTGAGGCAGTTGTATTGCCTCAAAGCAATACTTCATCTTAAAAACAACGATGAATACAAATATTATGTTTCTCCGGAAAACAGGGAGAGATCAGGTCGTTATAAGGGAAACTTTGAAGTGCCGAAACGTCTAACGTCTTTTGGACAACGTCACTACAGCATTCTTGCACCAAGAATGGTTAATATCATGAGTAAAAAGGACATATTGGAAATTAGCAGCATCCAACAAAAATATCACAATACATTATGGCTAATAAACCTTGGTAGGAGAGAGACGGAAAAAAACATTCATTACAATTTTAAAGTAAATAAATATATTTATTTTTTATACGTATTTTACTAATTGTTATATGTTATTAGTTATTATTATAAATGATTATTTATTATTGCTAATATATGTTATCATTATTATTATTTAGTATTACTTGTTTATAGGTGTACCTACTATTATTTTGGTGTAGTGTGAATTTCATTTTAACTTGATTTAATTCAGATTTCTTAATTTTGTTTTGGAAGTTATGTAGTTTATAATAATATGTATTGGTGTTCTCCTTAGAACATTCTCTGCCTAGTTAGGAGCAACACAATCTATGTTAAGTGCTAACGGTGTATTTTTTTGTGGACTAATAAATAAATAAATAAATTTATTATAATAATAAACGTGTAGCAGAAAAAATCAATATATGAATGAAACAAATAATCAAAAAATTTAAAAGCCTTAAACAGATGCAACAAATAATCAATGTAATTAATAGAAAAGGTCTGACAAAATAAATTTTAAATACTCATTAATAATATACGTAAAACGACAAAAAATATAATTTAAAATCAAACCTTATCAAATTATTCCAACCTGGTTTACCTCGTATGTTTTAACATAAGATTAATCTGTTTCGAAATTTTTCATATTTATACTTTAACCTGTAGTTGTAAGTTTATACGTAGCTATATAGGTATCTTAGAGATATGTTTTTCATTATAAGTATGTATATTAAAGGTATTCTAATATGGTTTTGAGGTGGTCTGCCTTATAAATAGCATGTGTGATGAGCCAGTGTTTAACGCTAAATTTGTACATGTTTGGTTCTTAATCTCCTATTGACTTTGGAAGGTTAATAAAGTGTTTAAAGGCCAAATACAAAAATAACATTTGAATTATAGTGAAACGGACTTGGGGAGGGCTTTCGCTACGGAATGTTGGCTTTGTTACGAGTGTCGTGATCACGTACGTGCATGTTAAGCGTACATTCGTTTATGTTGATTTTAGTGTACACTATACAACCAAAAATATAGTACCAAAACCATACTGTACGCTGATGATACCAGCATTGTACTGCAATATAAAAAGTTTATAAATCTGCACGTATATTAAGTGTATAAATCTAAGGGTAGTAAGATCCTAAATCTAGCTTCTGGGTGGTTTAATAGTAGCAAATTGTGCTAAATTCAAGAAAAGCCATGATAAAAAACGTTACTACAAAGTTCCCCCTTCAGTAAATGTATGTAGGTTTCTCGGGATTACCATCTATTATGGTGAAACATACATCAATTATTGATAATCTATGTGTAAACTTGGCAGCAGGATCCTATGTCCTAAGAAAAAAAACTGGTGGGTGAATCGGTATGCATAAAAGCTTCTTATACGTGTTTTTATTCCAGATTAATGCATTATTTTTATTTATTTATTTATAAAGCAATTCACAAAAAATACAATTTAAAACTAAAAACATCAAATAAAATATTATACCAAATCGAATCATGACAGACTAACCATACATCAAATGTTAGAAATAATAGTATAATAAAACTTAGGTGCACAAATTATTAACATATTTTTAAACTTATATGTTAAGTATTTTTTAACATTGAACTAACTACCAAAAATTATTTGACTTTGACAATGAATTATACTTTTAGACCAGGTATTTTTATATTAAATCCTATATTACTTAACATAATATTAAATATTAATGACTGTTTCTATCTTTTCTGACATATAACTTTATTTATATTATTTAATCGAATTTTATATTATATTTATTGCCGATTTAATAATAGAATTGCATTTTATTTATTATATTTTTGAATATTTTTTTATTAATATTATTTTCTATTTTATTCTGAAGACCACATTTTAGGGCAATTTAGTGTCATTAGTTTTTTAACAAAACTTATACATTTGTAAGCAACCAAGCAATCAAGCAAACTTGATTGTAGTATTGGAGTCCTGTCCACCCTAGAACGGGCTAGTCCCAGTTGGGTGACAGAAACAAATAAGCAAAAGGTTAAGGTTTTGCCATTCGGTACCTGTTATTTTTGTAATCTAATCAATGTTTTATATTAATTAATTCTTAAATAAATAAATAAAAATAAAATTAATTAATTAAACCACAGCAAGAAATTAAACTCAAGATGATGTTTATTGTCCAATGTCAGCAAACTAAGCAGAGCTTGTGCTTGGGCGGATATTCTATAAACGCACTATAAATTAATTAATATAAGAGAGTTATAAAACAAAATCCCAAATGGAATACTAATCAGGAAAAATTTAGTCTAGAGTCAAAGAGTATTCGCATTGCAAAAGAAAACAATTCGTACGATCTTAGGGGTGCGAGAGGGGTGCACTTTAGGCCCTATTTCAACAATTAAAAATTAGGACTCTAGAATAGTTACACATTTTAGGGGTTTTATTTTGAAAATCCAATTTTATTATATTATTGAAAGATCTAATAATGGTATTTATTCATTAATAAAAGCTTTTACAATAAACTCATTCCGAATTGTCTCATCTATCAATCTATCTAATAAAATATTTATGCTACGAGCATACTCGTACTTGGCAGTCAATGAATTAAGGTGCCTATTTTAAGCTAAATAAAATGAAGGCGAGTGCGAAACATCCAAAGGTCGCCATAACAATAATCAACTTCAATTTAAATCAAAATACAAAAAGGCGAGCCTATTGCCACCTAGCAATGCCTTGCAACTAATCCAATCACAGTGCAATAGTACTAGTACATGTACTAGTACGTACGTACGTACAGTAGTACTAGTACATGCGCGCGTTGTAGAAATATTTTAAACCAAATGTTTGTGTGCATAAAATACACACTTATTTATTTAAAACTAAGAATATCCGAGTATATATAGAGGAAATTGGGAGAGGTCTGAGAGAGAAAGTAAGTAATTGGGGACTTATACTTTGGCCTTAGTCTTACTTTGGAGGATTTATAATACTTTTTTATGTCTAAGTCCTGAATGATTCTAAAGAAGCCGAGTTACGTATATTCGCTGGGAGGTCGTTCCAAAGTCTTGCACCATGGACACGAAAAGAGTAGTAGGAGACCGCGGGAACTTACGGTTCGAAATGGTCGAAAAGTTAGAATGGTGTTGATTGGGAGAATATACGATAGAAAGAGCAAGTATATGTATTTCTTTTCTTTGGCGTACTGGCAACCACTTTAACTGTGCACTATATTCGGTAGAGATATGCTCGCATCTGGTAGAGATCGATATAGCAACTCACTGGCAAAATACATGGTTTGGACTCCCAATATTGCGCGGGCTTGGGTCTTTACTCAATATTCTACTCTACTACAACTAAACACTCATAAAAAGTAGTTCTTAATACATACCGTTAGTGTGCACGTCATGGCATCTATTATTATATTAATTAAAATCAGCGAATAATCTGTTAAATTATCATGTCATATCTCTTCCAATCAAATCACTCAAAATCAAATGACGATCTGCTCTATATTCAGTACTTATGTCTCTTAGGAGGCTTCTTCGGTTAGTGAATGGTCTTAAATAGTTAGCGTTCATTTTATAAAGCCATGAATAGACGTCTCTTGGTATTCATTAAGAGCGATACAGACGAGATTGTCTTTCGAACTTTAAGTGCCTTCTCCCTCGTTATTCGAATCTTTATTTTGTAAATATTTTTATTTATTTATTTATTTAAGAATAGGATAATATTATTTTCTGCAAAATGTTAACACTATTAGAGGCTCTATTCTAAACAGTAACAAAAAAGAGATCACAGCAGCTAAGTATATTCATTAAATCAACTCCGCCTAAATAGGCATAGAACTCTGCTAGGATCTAATTTTCAAATCTAATAATACTAAAAGTGAACTAATGATAATAGCATAGGTTAATAATAATAATAATATCTAATAACAGTATTAAATGATCAAACTAATAACTAACAGCTAATAATATGATTAAACTAATATAGCTTTGTTCCAAACATTACCTATGTAGATATATAATTAAGCACTTTCATTAAAAACTCTTAACATTCAGAGAAAATTTATTAAATTGTTGTATTTTACTTTTATTTCATTTATTAATTTGCAATACTTTCAAATCAAGATTATTGGAATATGTAAAAAAGGTTTGATTTTGAGATGGATAGATGAATTAGTTAAAATCTTGTCATCAACGTTTAAAATAAATATATTCTAACATCAAAACTAGGAGGAGGCTTAAGTATAAAAATTAGTGTAAAGCCTATTTACTCAGAAAACGCATCTAAATTGTGAATAATTATGTTCTAGAATTTAGTATGCACGGAGACGGTTGTGAACTACAAACTGTTACGGATAAGGGCGTATTATCTAATTCTGTCGTTACACCAATAAATCTGAACTTGGTACCATAAAAATAACTACTAGAATATAGGTACGTCCTTTCATAATCATAAAAGTGGCTTTTTTGGCCGATCGAAAAAGAACTCTTCTTGTGAAGTGTCAATAATCGATTGCTACAAATTGCCAATGGTGGATATTATTTGCTGTGGAAGCATTTGTTTTCACATAACTGTGGAGCAGTTTGCTCGATTGAGAGATGCTCAATGCTACACAAAGAGTAAACGACAGATTCAGAAACAAGTAGATTTTTTACTCAGGTCAAGCGGTGGACGAATATTGATAACTTTCGAGTCGACTTTGTTTCTATTCAAATAATTATAACAATATCATTTCATTAAATAAATATGAAAAGTGATATTTTATTGCTTTAGATGCTACTCTATAAATAGGAATTATTTGACACAGTGTTCCATTAAATACAAATAAATGAAAAAGTCGAGATTTCCAGTCAACTCGAGTATCAGGATTGAGTCGACGATATTTGTTAATTTTTTTATCGCTACAAAAACGGAACTGTCATGTCGGCTGGCTTGGTTTCGGCGCGTTCTGTTTCTTGAATCTCACTTTACGTTTCATTCATTTGTAAATTTCCGTTCGAAATGTAAGTCCTCAAGAACAAGTGGATTAAATTACATTCGACAGATCTTCCGATGACGCACACATCTTTTTGCCAAAACCTTGGTGGGAAGGAGTCTTTCCATAACTTCCAAGTCCTCCATATCAGTAATTTCTTGAAGCGCATCGCGAAAAGCTTTCACATTATTTGATTTTCACGATTAATACAAAAATTTCGTGAACGACCGGCCCCTATCGGGCAAATAGACAGATGTCAACCAAAAGGCTACGTTCACTTTCAAACCCGAATGCATCAAACCAAAATGTCAAAATAGCAGCTGTTTTTTGAGCGTCAGTCGTTTTGGTGGTCTATAATGCTCCAAAACCTAGGCCTGTCTGGTGGTTTAGGGCATTTTAAGGGCCATACATTTCCAAGCTTTGCTCAACGGCTGGTCAAAGCTCGGTTAACCCTTGGAGTAAATGGGTATTTTCATGGATGCATCTGTCTCTTTTGCAGGATTTTCGGCGACATCGACCTTAAAGTACTATAACTACGAAACTACTACACCAATCATAAAAAGAACAACTGCACAATGATTGCATTGAAATTTCGAATATAGAATATTGAAATATCATTTTGTAAAACAATTAGATAATTATGAATAAATATGAGAACGTCAAAGAAGTGAAAAAAACGCGGAACCAGATCTGGTCGTATCATACTCAACGGATAATTGTTTCAGAACCAGATTTGGTCGTATCATACTCAACGGGTTAAGCAGCCGTTATACTCGTTTAAATTTAAAATGCGTTTATTTCTAAGGCTGTAAATGCCCATCCGGCTAATAACTAGGAAGGCTGGAGATGTATATTTCCTATGATAGCGGGGGTAGTTGTAGATCTGACGTCAGCTATCCATGAATCGATCCTTTGTCCACCCAACGCCGAGTGACCATGACTGACAAAAGACGCCTCATTCCGCGATATATTCAAACTGAATATATCGTCAGGTAGAAACCGCCCTAGCGACCTTGGACCCATAACCAGACGACAGGTCGGAGAAATCCAGCCAAATCTGGTAGTGAGGGCGCAAGGCTGCCCGCTGGTTCAACTTCCCAGTGCCTTGCGGTAAGGCGTGGGTCTCATTCGGGCTAGCTGGCGCAGCTAAACAATGGACTGTATTTCGTCCTCAAGTCTCTACATTCACCCCAGGTCGAAAGAATGTTGAATAGCATTATACCTTCCTGGGATGACGGGTTCACACGTTGTAGGTGACAACACCCCACTTGTTGGTTCGCGTTGTAGGTGACACACCCGCGTTGATTTTCACAGCTGCGAGATTCGAATAAAGCGATTCTCTTGTTTTTGACTATAATGTTTTCCCTTATTTTGATAGATGACACTAAATTTATATTCTTTCGGTATGCTTTCGGTAGCTTCATGCTATTTAAATATTAATTCAAATTTTATGTAAATTTTAGATACTGTTATATTGATTTTTGATTATTAAATTTATTGTATTGTTTTACGTGCAGATGGGACTTGGCAAGATCAAGTAAACCAGGTAAGTCGTCGCATTTTCCTTGGTTTTCATAGTCTCCGGCAGCTTCAAAGATTTCTCCCCATGTCACGCAAAGAAATGATTGTGTCGACACTCTTAACGCCTATACTTGACTACGGTGATGTTTGTTATATAGATGCCAGTGGGTATTTTTTAATAAGCTGGAGCGTCTGCAAAATAACTTAGTACTCAGGTATGTTTTTAATTTGCGAAAGTTCGACCACTTTTTAATTTGCGAAAGTTAGTTGCTTTCGTGAGCAACTTCATTGGCTTCCTATTCGCGATCAAAGAAATTTGCATACGTTTTCGCTACTCTACAACATACTCAATAACCCCAATTCATCCTCCTATCTCAAGGAGAATTTCCACCCTTTGGGGGGCCACGGTCTTCCACTTCGATCGAGCCGGGATAACACACTCGCCATTCCTATACATCATTCTTCTGTTTACACGTGTTCTTTTACAGTCCATTCTGCTCGTTTATGGAATCAGCTCCCTCACTCTATCAGGCATGCACCTTCGTTGCATACTTTCAAAAAGTTGTTGAAGAAACATTTATTTTTACACAGCCACTAACCAAATACCTCACCTTGACCTCTCCTTTATCCTTCCTTGGGCAACCTTAGCATACGTTACTGACATATATTTGTATAAGTTTATTTTAAATTTAACTTTACTACTTCTTTGTGTATTGTACTGTGAAAATTAGGAATTATTTTATCAAATAGTTGACTGTAAGATATCGCTATAGCGATAAGTCCGCCATTTGTGCATAAATTGTCTTTTTTATTAAACCAGTGTAATATCCATTAAGTTGTGTTTTTATAGCACAATAAAGTTATTCTATTCTATTCTATTCTAATGTGATAAAATAATTTGTTTGATAATTTATGCAATGCAATAAAGATTTTATTGATTAATTGATTGATTGCAAATTTTAAATTTATTCTGGATTATTGCGGACGTTTCAACAAAGGGAGAGGTTATATGCGTAACAATATTACTTGGATCGCAGATAATACGGAGCTCATCGTTTCACGTTTCTGTTTGGATTCGACGAATTTGCACGATAAACCCTCCTCCGAAGTATGCGAGCCTAAGCTTGCCTTGATATGGAATCCTGGCAGGGACACCATCGCGGCGAGAAGTAACTACTCGACCTTCGTGCTTCGAGCGTTTTTCCCAGCTTCGGAATTCGCGATTTGGAGCATTGAGCAACTCTCAATCGAGCAACGCATTTGGCCAATATTAGCTAATTTACACTTCAACGAAGTCCACACGAATGATTATGGCCGACCTGAATGGCAAAAATGTCCGACGAAATTCAGCGACCCGAGAAACTTGACGCGAATATACATACGTAGTCTATTTGATATTTTTACGGAACATATTTATTTCTCTTAAGCACATGAAACATCGGAAGTGTGCTTCGATGTATGGAGATATACTGACCGTCTAAAGATGTCGATCCCTCGAACACTGGCTCAAAAATGCGTGCACATGTATATGACAAGCTCATCAAAAACTCCGTACGATACAGCTGACAACTAGAGCTGTCAACTATAATGGGCGAACCTGTCACCTCAAGAAGTCTTAATGATTTTAGATCGTTCTGTCACCCGTGAGGTGAGCGCAGAAGACTTAGTACGAAAAAAAATCCACTGTCTAGTTGCGCCACCTGCCAGTCAGAGGCCAACGCCCTACGGCGAGTCACCGGGAAAGGAAACCAGCGGGCAGCCTTGCCCCCTGACTACCAGTTTGGAAGGATATATTCGTCTGGAATTAACCTTCAGGATACCTGCTGCCTCCTTGCTGGTTACAGGATCGAAGTCGCTTGCGCAGTCCTCTCCCTTGCGTAGCGGTGAAACGGTGTCAACCGTAAATACCGCGGACCACGGCATCCTTTGCCCGGCTTTTCACCCGGTATCGGGTAGCCGATTAGTCGTTTCATGAGCAGTTGCCATAAGGTGAACAACGATCCCCGCTCTTTAGGAGACAGTACTGTTTCCAGACTTCCCCGGCTATCGATCAGAATGCACAATCGATTGGCTTACACCGTATGGTGCGCAAACCGTCCAGGAGCACCTGAAGGACCCTGGCCCGCAGGCCAGGGTCCTACCCTGGCTCTCACTCTTGCGTGTAGGCCGCCGGATGGATTTTAAACCGTGAGAATAACCGACCTTGAACACATGGGTCTTAGTGGCCAATCTGCAACAGCTCCCATTAGATACACCTGACGGATAGTTTTAAGGGATTTCTATCCATTTTTGGTTTCAGTGCACTGGTCTTCAAAAAATGCAATACATGTGATCTGAGACTAATGACCGTCAGTCGGATTGTGAAAGACTTATTAGAAAATATATTTTATCAAAAGCTTGACAATATCTATCGGCCCGCACAGTGGCATAGTGGTTAGGTTTCCTGATCTTACATTGTTAGTTACCTGGTTCGTTTCCTGGCTGGGTCACCATTTTTCGTTGGGATGAAATTAACGGCATTTCTTTTTCAATTATGTCGATCGAATGCAATAACAAGGGCACACGTCTAGCACGTATTCCTACATAAAACACCACAGTAGGTTTCGTTGTAATAGATTGTCGTATTATAATAAATCCTTGTTTATGACATTAATATAAGATACATTCATCCAGTGTAGATAATCCACAAGCTAGACTGTACAATCATTAGGTCCCGCCAAATTTTACTATCTAATCTTACTACAGCTTTACACGTCAAGCTTTTCTTTCCGCTAAAGAATATATTACCATATCAACTAATAATTATAGTTAGACGTTTGAAAGTCTAGTCAACAAAAAAAGCAACTGTAATTACTTGCACACCTAATCAGCCACATAAATATCGACTGTCGCTTGTTGTTCGGCCCTTTTTGTTCATTCGGCTACGTCCCTTTAATACAATACAATACAATCAACTACTTTAGTACATGGGCATTCCTACACTTGAATGCGTCATAAAATTAAATGCTAAAAATTTCATTATTAAAAAAACTGTCTTCTGTCTGTGGGGAGGAATTTTGTAGGCGCGACGGCGATTCCCTTAGCAGTGACATTACACCCACTGCACACGCAATGCACACGCGTTCAATAATCAATTTAATCGATATTACAACGCGCCCTGGTTTTTTTTTTTTTTTAAATAAGCCAGTTGGTAGGAATTCTTACTCTTGGTATAGTCAAGTTGAATAACTGGTATTATACCTTATGTCGTAAAATTATTTTTTTTAAATATAGACTATTATTTTTTAATTGTAAGACAAAATAATATTTCAATTTAAAATAGAGATTTAAGATCTTTTTAAAATAATTGGAGCTGCTTAAATACTGCTGATAGTCAAAATATAACAACGAAGAGTCGGTTATATATAAAACAGTAAAATTAAAATTATAAAAACTATAAAATTTAATCAATAACAATGTCGCAATAGAAATGGTCAATATATTTTTTTTAATATTATAATCCATCTTTGATTATAATCAATGATTGTATTTAGTAAATAATCACAATTAGAAAAAAATGTATTAAAAATAAGAAAAGATTGTAATATAAATAATTATGGAAGATTATGAAAATCAATACTCTTAAAGTCCTTAACAGAATGCATTGGGTTCTTAATAAGCATATCCTGGACCTTGCTCTTAAATTGAATTTAACGTCTCCAAGACCCCTGACGCACAATGGAATCTTGTTATAAAATATATTGGATGCTAGATGCTAGACGCTTGAGTGAAACAAGATTTTTTAAATAATTTGGCACAAGACCTGGGCATCCCCCCCCCCCCCTCTAGATCTAGGTATGCTTTTAAATTTGTGAGTCAACTAAAGTAAACAAAGTAATAACTAGTTAGAATACTTTTTTTAATTTTTGTAAATAAATCACTATTCTAAGGCAATAAATAAATAAATAATATTATTTAACTAATTCTACCTACTGTTTTTTTATTAAAACTGGTGGTTTTCATTTATTATAAATGGCAGTGCTGACGGCGCTGACGGTGCTCTGACGGTGCTGACGTCGGCACCCGACACAGATGTCACACGGCTGCCGGCTCTCATAGAGAGTCGTCCGCCCGCTGCCGACTGATAGACCGGCGCTTCGGAAAGTTGATTTTAATAGATATCTTTTGTAAGTCAAAAGTCTTTCGGTCGCTACTGACTGGTACTATTATGGGCAGCTCACGGTTCCGTTCAGGTCGGGCCATATGCCCTGCTCGTTATCTTGGATCAGCTGTACTCATGGTTAGACTCCCATCCGGTAGCCTTCCACCATTGAAGTGGGACGAATCTGGGAAGGACTCTATTTCCTCTGGGCTCCGATCTCACCTGTCCCTGACACGGCTGTGTCACGGACAGGTGAGATCAGATAATTTGGAGGGATGTGCCAGAGCATCCGATCCATCGTTTGCGCACCGTGCTGCGTCAGCCAATCGTTAGTACGATCAGGCGAATAACCGGGGGAGTCTGAAAATGTACGTTTTCTAAGTAGCTATTGATCTGGCGTCGTATATTATTAGAAACAACCCGTAGATACCCGATCCTGTGTGACTTTGACGGGCAAAGGGCGCTACGGTCCGCAATAAACTCACAAATTAATTACCGCTAACGTCAGATAGAGGCCACACAAGTGATCTAGAATCTGAGACCAAACCGGATGATGAAGAAATCAGTTCAAAACTGTTAGTAAAGGCGTTAGGATAGCCTGCTAGTATTTTTCCAGTGTCTCGCGGTAAGGCGTTGGACAAAGTCTTTACGTCATCCAAGGGATGTAGAAAGACACGCTGTTGTTAAAACTACCTAGGGTGGCGGGCTCGCACGTTGTAGGTTACAACTCTCCAGAGCCGGCTTACACGAGGTTTTTTTTTTCAGGAGCCGACGCTCAAAGCACTGCCTTATAAAATATTGATGTCACTAAATTCGCTCAATCGAGAACCTGCAATACTTAGGAATCAATAAATAGGTTCACAGTTCGTTCATTAAATTATTATGTTTCATTGTCGCCGACTCCTTCAGGGCTGATCGGTTTAACGGGCTCTGTTGGTTTGTCTTCCTCTTCTTCTCCTTCTTCTTGGATATGTTCCGTGGTGGTTGAATTATGCAAATGTATGTTTGCCACGTCGACAGTGTCGTTCGGTTCGTCCTCGAGTATGGTCGTCTCTTCGGTCGTGGTCGTCATATTCGGCGGTAGGATTTCGCAGTTGCGCCCTTTGTAGCCCGTGGGACATTCGCACCTGAAGCTCCCGTCGCCCTCCTCCAAAGACTGGCACATGCCGTCGTTCTGGCACGTCGACGGATTCTTCTCGCAATAATTAAGTTCTGAAAAAAAAACAGAAAATCAGATTATATGGTTGCACTGGGGAGTATAGGTCGTAAAATGTATCAGTTATAATATCGACTGACTATTTTGGTTATTATGATGTATAAGTTGTAATAGATACCCATTCGAATTATTGACTATTCTAATTAATAAGTCTCTATTTTGTTACATAGGTAACCTAACTTGTAGTAGTTTCCAAATAATTCACTATTTTAATTATTAAAGTAATTTTCTTGGATACTATTTTTGACAATATAATAGTTAAATTATTGACTACCTATGTATGTTAAGTAAAGTGAAACGACAAGACTCACTACTGAAACCAAATATTTTGACATGTCCAAGAGCAGTTTTAGCCGTCATTTGGACACGACAAATATGTAATGTTATGTAATATGAAAGCGTTAATAACAATCAGACCAGAGGAAAAGAAACTTTTCCGAAAATGGCATTTTTGTGCCAAAAACTTAGTCTTTGGGTATTTTAAAGAGTGTTACAGATAAAGACGATTTTCTATTGGAGAATATGCAAGAGTTATCTACGCTTCGCACTCGAAATGTTTTGACATTTTCCTGTTTGTTTAAGAACATGGCTCTGCCCTTCTACAAAAGATGAAATTATGCCCTTTTGCGTGTTTTTTAAAATCATAAAATATTATGCTTTGCGACGAGTTTCTTTCGGATCGAACTTTTCTTTGAACACCACACACTTATTGCGAATACGTTGTCTTTCTTCTCTGTTTTTTTTCAGTGGACGCATCTTTCTTCCACGACAGCCATCGCTGAGTTATTTCATCATATTTAGCAGACATAATTTGATCGGCGCAAGAATGGAACTACTCTGCGAGACTAGTTTGGAAAACCTTTCTAGTACCCTTTTCTCTATCATCTACGTAAAACTTTTGTTTAAGTAGTTTGGACTTCTTTATAGGAGTTCATGCGTCAGCTTACTCTTAAGACTTTACCTCTGAGATGTCCCCGGCGAATCCAATGATGTCTGGGTTACTTGAGCCTTCTATGGTAGCGCTTATAGATAAATGCGGGAATATTATTTACCAGAATCTCCAAAATATCACATTTCCATGATTTTATCTGTTACATTATTATTCTTAAAACTAAAGATTGTGTTCTAAAAACTAAAGATACATTAGGTTAGCAGTAAGTGCCTCTTTTAATAATCCTCTTAACACTCCCAAAAAAATCCAATTTAAAAAAAACAACAAATAAATAAATGATATATTGTTTCTATAGATAAAAGATAAAAGATAAATTCGGTGCCTTCTATAATGAGTGATTTAAGTCGAGTTGTATCCTTTTTGTGATTTTTATATAGAAATTATCAAAAAAAACTTATGTTTTTTTTCGGTCTAACTCACGTTCTTCTATCTGCTATAGTTTTTGAGATAATTTGGTGCAAAGTGATATAACTGTATTGCTCCATACATTATTTTTCGTGCTTTGTGTTATAAGAGCGGTTATATTACTTTTTACATTTTATTTTTCAGTATATTTATCGCGAATATTGATATATATTGATATAGTCATATCACTTTGAGCCGATTTTTCTCAATACTGATTAGGGTACAATTGAACATGTACCCACTAATCCGAATCTAAATTTATGCCTAATTTAGCCTAATTTATGCCTAAATTATGCCTAATCTTTGGAGTAGTATTTAATAATTTGCTTAGGCAACATTGTATTAGGTTACATATTCTAATGAGTTATTGGACTTTTTTACTTCTTGTGTATTACTTTACACAAAAACAACTTATAGGTGCATCGTAATTTAACTGTACTTGTAACATTTATGACTTAATTTTAACATATATTACAAATAAAAAAGGTACAAATTACAGGTTTTCATGAATTTATTACTTTAAAACTCTAAAATTTAACATAAAAAATAAAATGCACAGTGAAAGTAAATGTGTTTATCTACAAAAAGTGTAACCTAGCTCTTAGTTATCGAAATAGAATTTTTAAAATCGTTTTGTTCTCCTGTAAAGGTTAAGTTTTAGGAGAAATTTATACTTACATATAAGGTGATATACCAACTCCATAACTAAACACACTAACCTTCGTCGCAAAGAATTCCACCCCATCCAGGTTTGCAGTTGCATTCCCAAGGCCTTCTACAAGATCCGTGAAGGCATCCAGGATATGGGAAACACTGCTCACACTTCTCCCCCACCCATCCAACCCTGCAGCGACATTCTCCTTGAAATTTGAAACATTGTATTAGAAAACGCGTCATAAAATGGTCATCTTACGCCTTACGGCATAAATATTAGTACAAAGTTATTTAAAATTATTGATTAAGTAGGACTGCTTATTGGTTAAAAGCATGCCTTCGAACTTAAGATAAAATTAAAGCATCCAAATACCGAATATATGGAACGATGCTTAAAAAATGTTGGACTTTAAAGTTCTAAAATATAATAAAAATAGATAATCAATAAAATAGGAAAATAATTGCATCGTATTATCCGGAATTAATAACGAAAGACAGGATAAGACTGGTTTACCAGGAATAAGAATTTCATCAAATATGCAGAAATAAAGACTGGGCTGGTCATATCCTAATTTTAAGGTTATTCCTTACTGTTTAGAACCCTTTAATACGTATGATATCAATGATCTCTAGTTCTCTTTTGTAGTTAGTAAACGTCGTCTAATGTAATACATAAAGGGAAGAAATAAAAGGGAGCTAATGGGCCCTGTTACAGTTAGGCCACTAAGACCCATGTGTAAGGGCCGGTCAAACTCACGGGTCAACACCTAACCGTCAGCCTCCACGCAGAAGTGCGAGCCCGGGTAGGACTCTGGCCTGGAGCCAGTTCCCCTAGGAATCAACCTTCGGGCGCTCCTGGACGGTTTGTGCACCGTACGGCGTCAGCCAATCGACTCTGCATTCCGACTGAAAGCCGGGGGAGTCTGGAAACGGCCATGTTTCATATAGAGCAGGGGTAGTTGTTAACCTTACGGCAACTGCTCTTGAAACGATCAATAAGCTCCCCGATACCGAGTGAACAGCCGGGCAAATATGCCGTGGTGCGCGATAAATTCGGTAGACACCGAATCTCCGCTACGTAAGGGAGAGGACCGCGCAAGCAATCCCGAACCTGTAACCAGTCGGGAAACCGGAGTAATCTAGTTGCAGCTGAATGTTTAGGCGCGAGTGTCGGCCCGCTGCTGGTTGATTAACCTGGTTATCTCGCGGTAAGGCGTTGGCATCTTACGGGCGAGTGGTGTAACTAGACAGTGGACTGTTTTCGTCCCAAGTCTTCTATGCTCACCTATCGGGAGACAGAACGATCTAATATCGTAAATACTTCCTAAGGTGACGGGTTCGCCCGTTGTAGTTGAAAGCTCCAGTTGTTAAACGTTGTGTTCTCACTAGTTTTGGACCAGATACGTCTATAATATAATTGACCTAGATATACAAGACGCTTCATGCGTCTTCGTCTTAGCAGCCTTGAAAATATAAATCGTCGATCGAATTAACGTTTTATTATAGTAAGAAAATTAATACTGTTTTACTTTGATGAAACTAAATACAGAAATATAATCGTTTTGGGAACGTATAAATAAACGTTTTATTAGAAATAACGCAATATTTAAACAATAATAAATTATTAGTTTAAAAAAACACTAAAAACACGCTTTTATAAATGCGAACACGACTATGATACGATATTCCATCATGGAATGCCAGCTCCTGTCTTCCGGCTTCATCATCAGACCTTGAAACTTAATCGTGGTCAAAGTTTAATACAAGACCTTTCTAACAAGTCCAAACACGGCTATGATACGATATTCCATCATGGAATGCCAGTGCCTATCTTCCGGCTTCATCATCAGACCTTGAAACCTAATCGCGGTCAAAGTTCATTCCAAGACTTTTCTAACAAGTCCAAACACAGCTATGATACGATGTTCCATCATGATGTTATAGTTCATATCTTCCGACTCCATCATCAGATCAGTTCGATAGTACCATATTATTGTATTGTCATCAGAACTACATACAGCTGCCAATTTTCATGACGCTGCGATCCTTGGAAGATGGTTAAATTAGTTACCTTGGATTCCATTACATAGTTAGTTACATACAGGTCGACCTAATAAAAGCGTGTTAAAAAAAGTTATGGAATAAAGCATATTCGGCCCGACATTACTTGTCTGCCTTTCGTGTGCATCAGTGGTAACAATTGAAAACCTACAAGAAACATGGACCTCACAATGAACCACATCTCATATAGGGCGTTTTAAACCATATGTAAATTCGAAATCAAAGTACCTAATGCTAAAATTATACCAAATCATAACAGGCTTGCTTTAATTACTTAAATATACGTACATGGGTAATGCTGCCAATCAGTACAGTCAATTTCAAAAAGAAAAATCTGTTTATTTCATTTATGTTCAAAAATAGCTAATATCTATACGGTAGGTATAGACTATCACGGTTGTTTCACATTATAAATAGAATTAAAACGAATTTACCGCGTGAAGTTTGAAGTACCTGACGTTTCGAAGACATTGCAGCCGCCGTTGTCCAGTTGGAATCCAGTACGATCCCTGGACAACGGCAGTTGCGACATCGCCGAAACGTCGGGCGCTATAAATTTCAAGCGGGTAATTCAATTTTATATTATGATTTAAATTCAATTTCTAATTATGAATATATTACAATTTAATTAAGTAATCTGTTTATTATGAAAATAGTTATTCTCCTCTTATCTTTACATAACTTATTCCTTTTTTCTATTTTTCGTTCTCATAAAATGTGTCACTACATAATTATATATTTTATTTTCTTATTACTATCATGTTTATGAATCTATTTGCTGTGTTTTCTCCTGTATTTACTTTATATTTACTCTTTTAATACGTTTAACAGTTTATTAACTTAGCAATTACTTTCAGAATATTTTCTGTGTATTTAAAAAACCCTAATAATTTCACTTTTCCCTTTAAAAAATGCTTGTATATTTTAAATTTTCTTTTATATAGAATAACGCACTATATGACCGTTTAATTGGTGGAAACATAAAAATGGTTTATGTTTGTTATATTTTGATTAAGTAAATATATTTTTTGTACTGTCTGTTTCCTGTATGAAATAAAATAAAAAAATATCCTAATAATAAAGAATACCTATTCTTAGCTCTCTCATTAATTGAAATGTCCGCCATAGAACATGCCACTTTCTGTGGTAATAGTAGATCTCAAAATATAACTTTTCGGATAGGTTGGCACTTGAAAATCCGCGCAGGAAACAAAATGGCTGCTATTAAAGTTGGCCGCTATTAGACGCACTTTTTCTTTTAGTATCTCATCTCCTAACTATCCGATTATGATTTTCTTTTTTTTATTCGAAAGCTCTTGTAAAAAACAACACTTTTTGTTCCTATCCATTTATCTTTACATCTTCGGGGATCTGCGCAATTTTCAAGAAACAAATATTTTTGAATTATCAGGAGTTTATTTTTATATTTGGTCATTTGTCACGTTATATTAGATTTGTTTGCGTTCTACTGTAAAACTTAATTTATTTTAAACACTGAAACAACACATTTTTTGTTTCAAATTTAAAACTGGCTTTAAGGCAGCTGCATCTAGCAGATATTAACCGTGAATTTCCGCCTAGTGCCATAAATCGGACCATATGTTGCTTATGGTCAAAAATCTAGTGGTGTAGACTTGATTTGCCCAGCCGCACACACTGCTAAATCACTTGTTGGTTCTGGCAGGATGCTTACAGAAAATGTAATGGAATTTCAGAATCTAGGAATTTCAGAATATAGTATGATTTATCATGTACTTAATCATACGTTACATTTGAAACGAAACATTTGGACATTTATGCAACTACTTACTTGATATTTGGACAATTGAAGTAACATATAACACTTGCGATGACAAACCGATTGTAATAATACCACAAACTTCTAAATCGGTTCAACCGTTTTAGAAGTTATGATGAAATAAAGAAACGGAAAACATACATAAATGAACCCTGAACACATTACACTCCTTTTTTGTTGGGCAGACGTGTAATAATTAGCGAAATCGAGAAAAAAGTATGTATTTTTGACAGAAAGTGGACTTGACTTTATTCTATGCAGGAATTTGTTAGTCTTGGATCTAGGATCTTGTTATAGAATTAGTTATTATTTTTAATGTTTTTATTTTTAAATTATTGGTTTTAACTAACCTGGTCTTCGACAGTAGCCTCTTTCCGCATGACAACCCTTTGAACAAATAGCTGAAATGAAAAAAAAATTAATAATTTTAATAGAGTTTTCGTTGAGTTAAAGAAATTGAAATAACTTCGAACGAAAATACTAATAATCATAATAAGATAATGTAAGATGTCCTCACACCATTAAACTTTTCTTACATGACTGCCCTGAGGATACTTTCAGGTAGAAGACTCTGAATCGATCTAGCTTATATACGAAACCCGCGTTCTTTACAATCATTCAAAACTATACTCAAAAATTACTACTTTTCTTAGAACAAACCAATTCTTCCCTTTCTCTCGCCTTCCACTCCTATGTTTATTTCCTCGGGCATTCTTAGTTTAAAATATAGTAGTTTGTATTTTATGCAGACAAACTTAATAATCTTTATTTCCATATCGTGCGCATATGCCACTGCACTGTGATTAGGTTAGTTGTACGATATTGCCAATGTGGCAATAAGCTCGCCTTTTTGAGTTCTAATTTTTAAGTACAAATAAAGACTTTATTATTATAATAATTATTATTAAATATAGGGATGAATGCGTGCAGAACGAAGAAAAACATCTCGGCTCCGTAATATGGTGGTACTAAATGGTTCTCCAGAGTAAATGTAAAATCCCTTCCGCTTTTAAAACTGAACGATATCACCATACCATTTTCGCAAAAATAGAAAGATCTTGGTCTAATTATCTATGAACATTTCTCCTGGCAACCAAACGTGGACGAGGTGAGTCGTAAAATATTTGCTAGTTTTTACCCTCTGCAAACGCTCAGAAGATTTCTTTCTATGGACACAAAAAATCTCTTGCACAGTCTGTCCTCTTACCTTTTCTTGACTATGCAGATGTGGCTTATTTCGATTTATCAGAGGAACTGCTCAACTAACTTGAACGTTTGCAAAATGTATGCATATGATTCATCTTCGGTCTACGTACGAATATAAGGCACAATTAAAGTGGTTGCCAGTACTCCAAAGAAGAAATGTTCTCCTATATCGTGTACTCTCCCAATTAACACCATCCTATCTCCACGAGCTTTTTAAACCACTAATTTCCCACGGTCTCGTACTTCGGTCGGCCACTGGCAGTTTACTAAAAATTCAGAGTCATAATAGTGATTTCTATTCCTATTCTTTCTGTGTCCGTGGTGCAAGACTCTGGAACGACCTCCCAGCAAACATACGAAACTCGTGTTCTTTACCATCGTTCAAGACTCACGTTAAGGATTACTATATTTCTGAGAAGTAACCAGTTCTTCCCTTTCTCTCCTCTTCCTCTCCCAATTTTCTCTCCTCTGGCATTATTAGTTTTAAATTCTTCCACATGTCTGTATGTTTTGCAAACGGTCTGTATGTTATGTAATAATCTTTATTTTCACAATGCGCGCGTGTACCACTGTGTTTAGGTTAGTTGTAAGACATTGCCATGTGGCAATAAACTCGCCTTTTTGTATAATAATTAAGTGCAAATAAAGAATTTTTTATTAATATTATTATCTATACTAATATTATAAAAAGGTAAAGCTTGTGAAGTTCTAGGAAGTAATATCTGGAACTACTGAACCGATTTTAATGACTGAAAAATTCTTTTACCAATAGAAAGTCAAGTTATTCATGAGTGTCATTGGCTATATATTAATCCGAAAATTGAAAAGACTTTTTCGTGGTAGTCGGATTTGCAAAGTAAGTAGGATAATAAGCGGTCGAACGAAAACGTTTCTAACTAACGCTGCCTTAACGATGAGAGATATTTGATTAAGTTCAAGATAAAAGTTGTAGACCTTGATAATGCCTACAAAAAAGTCAGCGACAGCATATGTCTAACTTTTATATTTAAGTCACAAAAAGTAGTATTATATATTAAATAAATAATTTAAATAGTTAGGTCATGTTTATTGGTCATATTATTAACAATTATGAATTTTTATCAAAATAAGTAAATTTATCGTCTCAAGTGTTTAGAACAAAAGCCTTTTCCCTTTTACTGCATAAATAGTTAAAGAAATAATACGCTCACAAATTCGGGAAATAAGTCATAGCACTCAGTACTAACCACACTCATAATTTCATCACAGGTAAAAATTTTACCGCCCAACGAAGTGGGCACGGGTCAGCTAGTTATTAATATGCGGAAACGGTTCTTTATATCTAACACATCCTGGTTTCGAGCGACAGCCTATACATTTGTGGTAACGTTTGGAAGCGGACGTGGCACTAGAAGAAAACGAAGAAGAAGAAGGTAGGATACTCACGCATTTGACACAGTAGTCCGGTGAATCCTTCGTGACATTTGCATTCAAGGGGTTTGTCGCAGTAGCCGTGCTGACAGCCCGGAAGCGGCTGGCAGGAGTGGCAGGTGGCCCCCGACCAGCCCAAACGACACCGGCATTCATTTGGGGAGTCGCAGTAGCCTCGAGTGGGGTGACAATCCGACCGGCAGATGGCTGCAAAATACATTACAAAAATAAACACCAAACATTCTGTTAAGATATAATATAGGCACTCCATTTATCGAGCCATCCTCTACATGACAGTGATTGTCATTTCTGGGCATTAAGGTTAATTTGGAAAAGTAGAGCATTATTTCGGATTGATGGTAATGGGGTAACATCAGTGAGAACGTACAAATGCATCTTATTTCAAAACTACATGGACATAGAACAGCGCTGAACAGCGCGGCGAGCAGGACGAATGCAGCAGCGTCACGTGCACGACAGCATATGCTTCCCTTTTGTGAATTATCCCGTGCTATCCCGCGGGTAGCTAATGGTTTTTTATTTTTTATTTTTTTATTTTGTTTTACCTACAAGGCAAAACCTATAATAAAAAATGTTTATAGCAACGGTTTGCGACTGAATAGGCAGCGCTTTTTATGATCTTATACCGTGTATACCACGAATCCAAAAAGGATTCCGTTTCCCCTGACACGGCAGGTGGATCGGTTCCTTTGGGGATGACCTTCAGGCGCTGCTGGGCGGTGTGCATCGTGCGACGTCAGTTAATCGTGCGGCGGCACTACGGCGAATAACCCAGGAAAGGAGGAGAGTCTGAAAACGCTAATATTACGTTTCACAAGAATCGGGGGTGGTTTTGGACCTATCGTGAAATACTATTGAAACGACTCGTTGTCCACCCGATTTTCTGGGAAAGGTGGGCAAAAAGGGCCATGGTCCGCGATAAATTCGAACTGAATTACTGCTAACATCAGGTGGAGGCCGCGCAAGCGACTTAAAATCCACGGCCAGACTGGAAGACGGAGAAATCTGGCCAAATCTGGTTGTGAGGGCCCGCAGCTGCCCGCTGGATTGACTGACCCAGTACAACGCGGCAAAGCGTTGGACGGTAGATAGACGGTGGACTGTCTTGTCCTTTAAGCTTGATTATTAGATTTCAACGTCCAAAAAATAAGATGTATAGAGAGAAAGAAGTGTAAGTTAAAAAAAGATATACGTACGTTCCGAGCAGAATATACCGTCCCATCCGTCTTTGCAGTTACACTCAAAAGAGACGGTGCACGAGCCGTGTTGGCATCCTGGCAAAGGTATGCATTTGTTGCATCTTTCACCGTAGTATCCTAGCTTGCATCTACACTCCTTAGGACGTTTACAATAACCTGAAAAAAGACGGTAAAATAAGGACGCACGTCAATCTGTCATCAAATTGTACATAAGTTTCTGGAAAAATATATAGACATATGCAAAATTTTGACATGCGAATAATAAGTGCAGCAGCCATTTCATGTGAAACTTAGAACAGGCTATCATAATTTAATGCGTACCTTTACAACATTTCGCATATATGAGGAGGTATGGGGAGGTATGAGGTATATATATGAGAGGTTAACCGTTGAGGAGTTCCCTCGTTAGAAGCCAACCCTGGGTGCCGCAGTCCTGTCTTGGTGAAACTTAGAATGGGCTGTCGTTATTTAATGCATATACAAAATTTCGTGTCTTTGCTGTTGACCGTTGAGGAGTACCCTCGTCGGAAGCCAACCCTGGGGGAAGAATCAGGTCACGCTTTCCATAAAAAAAATGCATTGTCGTCGGAACTGGCCCATAATGTAAATTTTCAACTTCATATTTGAGGAGTTTCCTCAATTCCTCATGGATCCCATCATCAGAAATGAATTTTGATGTAAATGGGACCAATCTGGAAATATATGCTTTCAAATAAAAAATAATTTTTCAAATCGGGTTATAAATAACGGAGTTCTGAGGTAACAAATATTTATTAAAAAAATGAATACAACCAAATCGATAACCTCCTCTTTTTTTTTGAAGTCGGTTAAAATATATGTGCAGAGAGTAGCATAATGGCGAAACTAGTAGCAAAGCGTAAATGGCGAATATATCTCCGAAGTTCAGTGCATTCGAGATCATGGATCAGAAGCAGTGCAACTGGATCAGAAACTGACGTTTGATCAACAGGACAATAGCATTGTTGGTAAAGCATTGGGAACTCTGAGTTTTGCGAATAGTATATTTAAACCATTCTCGAACATAAATATCTTTAAAACGCTTTACTTCAGAGTTCGAATGTCAAATTTGGAACCCGCAATATGGTGTATATAAAGATAGGGTGGAGGGCGTTCAAAGACGTTTTATTAGATACCTGGACTACCGCAAGCACTTGGGACTTCGAACTTACGAGAGCAGGCTGAACTATTTTCGAATGTAAAGTACCACATATTATTATGTTCATTGGAATACCGCCCCGCACAGAGGCTGATATTATTGCACAAAATAACAACATAACAACATTGACAGCTCTCGTTTGGTACAGAAATTGCCATACCTACTTTGTACCACCGCGAATGGTTCGCTCTCCTGTACGTTTAAAGTCACTCGTGTAAGATCTAGTTACTCCCAAAACTCTATCAGGTACCGTTTGATGATCGCATACAAACGTCGATTTCAAGAAATGGACATATTTCACATGAGCCAAACTAAATTCAGTAAGGCTGTTCATAGCTCACTTGGCGAATAGGGAATTAGTATATAACATACATATGTGAAGAGTTTGTAATCGATTAATAGTCCGACAGTAATTTATTTCATTCGATTCAATTTTGATGATTATCGTATAATAAAAATAATGTAAGACTACAGATGGAAACACTTGATCGACCAGCGAAACATTGTAGTAAGATTAGTCATAATTTATGAAGCACTGTATCTTTCCCGAAGATCAAATAAATAAGTAAATATTAAATTTTGTATTTATCCAAAATGAAACGAAATTTTTATTCCAATTCTAATCAAATTTAGCAAAAATTGCATCGATCCTTTTTCATATCAACAAAACTACAAATAATATCTAAATCCCATTTTAAATCTGTCTAAAATAGTCTAAATGGATTCATCAAAATAATAAACAAAACAACATAATTTAATCCTAAATTGGCTGAAATGTGAATAAAAACATGAAATCGAAGACTATCGCGGTTGTTTGACATTATAAATAAGATAAAAACGATTTTACCGCCTGAAGTTTCGGCGATATTGCAAACGCCGTTGTCAGGGTAGACTGACCCTGGGCAACGGTGGTTGCAACATCGCTGAAACGTCGGATGTTACAAATTTAACGCGGTAAATTCGTTTTTATATTATTTTTAATCTAGGTAGAATATTTCACTTTATAAATTGAATCCAATTGCAGCTTTTAATGTTATCGTCAAACATGTATATTGGCAATAAATACTCTTTACCTTATCTTTATAACCCTCCCCACTGGCTTGTCTACATAGTGTTTTGTACGATGGAACGGTTGATTTAAAAAAAGATGCGATCTCCCAGCTATGTAATTTACCGGTAATTACAATTCAAACGTATATAATATCTCGCGTAAATAAATATGTAGTTCCTTGTATTAATTAATTTATATGCTAATTAGGAAAATATATCGCCGCGTTTTAAGAGTGTTAACCCCTCAAATGTGAGGCGTCCAATAATGGATGCCTTGGCAAAATGTATACAAAATGTATATAAATTTATATAAATATAAATATAAATGTAAATGTGCGCCGCTCTATAGTAATCCGCTCTATAGTAATGCTATAGCTCTATAGTAAACCCCGCTCTATGTAAATGTAAGTGTAAATGTAAATATAAATTTATATACATTTTGCCGTAGGCAAACCCGAGCTAATTGCCAGTCATTCCTGGGAAAAATATGGATAAATGTTGTATTTTTTGTAATAAATATATCTTCAAAATTCTCTTTAAATACGCTCGATCGTCTTAAGATATTTGTTTTTACTTATACACTGGATGACTGAGTTATATTCAAGCATGCATTGAACTAAACAAATATATTATAGTAAATATTATTATATTTATATGAACTATTGTGCTAAATGCATACCTTGTAACGGATCGCAGCCTTTCTTACAAATTGGAACATCGCAGAGATCTCCTTGCCAGCCTGGTAAACATTTCGGCTCTCCATTGTCATCGCATATGTAATGGCTGTGGCTATTTTGAGCAGACGGTATTTCGCAAGCCTGAAATTTAAAAAAAATATATATTACATCAATTAAGCAAAGGATACTCAGTAATTTAAACATAATTTTCGGATTCCCCATGCTGAGACAAAAGGATGGATACAATGAAATATATGATGACTCCTACACTGACAAAAATATAACGCTGTAATACACGGAAATACGCATGTTTCAAAAGGTATTACATATATAACATTTACTGTGGTCCGTACGTACGTATCAACATGACGCGTAACGGTGTAGTTACCACGTCACAGGCATGGTAACTACACCACACATTCATCATGGCGCCCAACGAGATCTTGCTTTTACAATGAGACGTTACAAGAATTAAGTTGAAGCTACATAATACGGTTATTTTGGTATTGCCCGTACAGAGCATGGTGAAACATATAATCGTGTATATGGAGTCTCAACAAAAATCCATGGAATTCAACAAAATTACGATTGAAACATCATTAGTCTGTATAAAACCATAATACCAAAACAGTAATATAGGAAGAAATCAAATGTTTTTCTCAGTGTATAATAACCAAAAATTGATCAAAGTCTGGTCGAGATAAAAAAATCAACAGGATTTTTTTGCTTGCAGTCGTAGTCTGTTTGACACAAGATAAGCACTGTTAGTTGAGTCGACGATATAGCTTAATCTGGGGGTGAAGTAACCCATACCAAAACGACAAAAAAAAGGTTTATTTAATAGTTATTTTTAAAATTTGTTACGATTTCTTTTTTTAACGAAAATTATATTTAACCAAAACTAATACCATTTTAAAGCTAAAACATTTCAATAATTTCGTGATAAAGGATCATCGAAAATAATGATTATTTACGGCTTTTAATTAAGGAAACTTTTAAATGAAAAAAAGACACAATAAAATATTATTTTTATTTAAGTAGGTACAGCTGTATATTTTATATGCACGAATGTTATTTCATTAACTATTTATTTACATTGCGTTGGTTATAAAAAAATTAAGAGGTAATTGTCAAATTAAACTTAGACTTTAATTTTTATATTAATTTATTGATAAGTAATACATTGCAGTTTCTCTAGATTAGATTACATGTAACGTTTTAATTATGATTTCTCGTATCTCATATTACCATTGCTTTCTTTTAATTTAACAACTAAAATCCAGCAACTTTGGAGCAAACCGGGTGTTTAGGTGGCCCTAATATCAGTGCTGCTTTACATATCGCCTGAACTCAACTAACCAGAATATAGAAAAGCGTAATTTATTGGATTTTAGTTATTGATGAAATGATTACATGAATGATTTAGAATTGATGAATGATTTAGTTATTGATTGAAATGTTATGATTACATAATAAACATAAACTTTTTAATATGGCTGATATCAGTGCGTTCAAAGAAAGTAATATTTTCTTATTTATTTATTAAATTTATTTATTTATTTATTTAAGAATTAATTACTATGAAACATTGATTAGCTTATAAAAATAACAGGAACCGAATGGCAAAACCTTAACCTTTTGCTTATTTGTTTCGGTCACCCAACTGGGACTAGCCCGTTCTAGGGTGGACAGGAGGAATATCTGTCTTATTTTTCTGATTGGAGATTCATAATTATTACCTATTCTATTTGCAACAAAATAAAAATAGAACAGCGAAGCCAGCAGTCTGTCCGAAAAATATATACGGAAATTATAATGACAAACGCACACGACCCAATATGGAAAAAACAGAAATCGAGCGATATCACGAATATTTTTATCCGATCAAAGGCATGATGGATCGAATAAGTAAAACAAATTTATATGAAACGATATTCATACAGACCCGAAGTATAAGTAAAGTACCTATGTCATCCATTACAAACCCCTGTTGTGTTTAAGAGAAAATGCTGCTGTGGGTTGGCTTAAGCTAGACAAAAGAAGAGATCCTTAGCGATTCTCTAATAGAACACATCAACGCTATCAAAAACGTTCAGCGAGTAAAATCAGTGATATATGAACACATCCTGGATAGTGGAATGAACCACTGGGTGCCGTGCCAAAATCCCACTCCAGAAAACCATTCTATTTTTTGGGCATGGTCCAGGAACTCATAGAAATAGGAAGTAGGAATAAGGTCCAATGTCAACGGAGATGAAGGTTTCAACTCAGCGTCTTTTTCAATACCATTTCAAAGAAATACTGCCTTATTCCCAAGGCTTCACAAAATCTGTCCTTAACAACCACTGTACCTTTAGCTAATATATTTACTGTGACTATACGTTCTTACTTCCATTTATGACATTGCAGTGACGTCACTCTCTGTGAATTTCGATTTTTAAAAGCAATAATAATAATGAAACGCTTTATTTGATCAAACAAATCGGCGAGCCTATTCCGTTGAAGCAATGTCTTACAGATAACAAACTAATGGGCCACCGTTTTTTACTGTAAAAATAAGATAGATTATTATTAAAATAGGTACTTATAAAGGCAGCTCGTTCCAAATGTATCTAACGTTATATAAAATCCTCAGAAAATGAAACGATTTTTCTAAAAACCAATAAACCTATAATAACGCAGGCAAGGGAGGAGGAGATAAGATACATTTATTAATACGTGTTAAAGTATTTTTTAAGCCTGTGTTTAAAGATAAAAGATAAAGATAAAAAGTATTTATTTCCAATACAACCATACAATTGTGTAGGAATGACAGTAATTGATCTTAAACTAGTTACTCAATTTAGCCAAGAGATGATATACAATATATAACTTTAAACTTACCAATTTACAAAAACAAAGACTTTATGATAACAGTTTACAACAAAACAATTAACGGTAAAAAATATGTATTAGATTAAATGGGTAGATACGGTGCTATGTATTTTCAAAATATTTTAAGAAGTCGTTATGAGCATAAATGTTGATTTTAAGCAGATAGACTCGCAGATAGACTTAAAGCAATGCAAACTCGGTGATGTCTTACATTTGTGGGTAAAGCATTCCAGAGACGTGCTCCATGTATGGAGAAGGAGTGCGAGTAGATATCACTACATTGACCAGGGATCGAGAACAGTAGGTTATCTTCAGATATGAGAGGGCGCCCGTGACCTGACAGAGCACTAAACCTTCTTATCAGATAGCTCTGAGCCACCTCCAGCAAACCGAGAACTCTCGTGTCTTTTACTTTATCGGGTCATGGGCCAGTGAAGGCTTTTACGCCAGCGAAGACTTTTACGCAGGCATGACGTCAAAAAGGTCACAACGGAAGTGTGCTGCTTTTTTGCGTATGTGCCGCTGCACTGCCCTGAGAACACACCACAATGTATTCATCCGCTCAACCACACATTCCTACGCTATATTTTTCCAAATTAATAAAAATAAAATTCGAATAGCAACGACTCTCTTCGAAACCTTTATTAACTACATACTTAGAAAGTTAATCTATTGTCGGCCACCGCTGTAATTTGTCACAAACCCGTTAAGGTCGCATATTTGACTTTCTCAATTTCTCCTTTAAGTACGGTGCGGCTAATTGCGTAGTCATACAGTTGATGCGATCGATCGTTCAAAACCATAACAACACGTAATCGACTCGATAGTTGCGTGGCATTTTGAATTTCAAATCGATCGACGCACGTATATAAATACGCTTAGAATGCCGTCGATATCGACTTTCTTCGCACCAAAGATCACCTGATAAAGTGATAAATGTGTTGCCAAGTCAATAAGCGTGTAGAAAGGCTTGCAGCATCTAAGATATCCAAACATGACTATGTTTAATTGTATTTATTTATTTATTTTACAAATAACGAAAAAATATTAAATGGTCATACTACGTAATGGTAAAAAGTAAACAACATCTCACATTCACATGACCATGCTCAGCGCATACCCAACTAGGCCGAATATATCCTGTATCTGGGCATACAACGTCGTATCCTAATTGTGTTGAGATTCATAACTGATATATATGTATATCATAACTGCGGACACTTTTCATTATCTGTATCTTCTCGGTATTTTAAAGTTAAATCATTATTTTTAATATAATTTTACATTACAACCAAATTTATATTATAGTGTTACCCAATGTGTTCTATCGGATAATACTTACATTATACTTAATACATGTATTATATTATACCTAATTTAGAAAATATATAAAAACAAGTCTCTACATAATTTCGTTTCAAATTAATTTGTTAGATTTAACATTTTATTTCTCATTACCGCGATAAAAAATATATAAATACATATACCTGGGACATTTTCTGACAGGTAAATAAAAACAGATGTTGCTTTTGGCAAGATATCGAAGAAGTCTGATCCAAAAATTAACGAGTAATTCCTTCACGTTATGAGTTATGGAGCGGAAACATGGACCACATAAGCCGAGCAATACAGAAGCTGCAAATAACACAGAGAGCCATGAAAGGGCAATGTTGGGCATTTTAATCTGAGGCCGAGTACGAAACGATACGATCCGACTTTTTGAAGCTGTCAACTGATATAGGCGAACATGCCACCCCAGGAAGTTACAACGATTTATAAGCATTTTTTCAACCGTGGGGTGAACGCAGAGATCTAAGGACAACAGAATCCATCGTGTAACTACGCCAACACGCCCCTGAGAATCCAACGTCAACGTCAGGTCTGGTCACAGATTCGAGTCTTGCGCTGCCTCTACCTGATGTTAGCAGTAATTCAGTTCGGATTTATCGCTGACCGTGGCGCCCTTCGCCTATCTTTTACACGGAATCAAGTGGCAAAGGAGTCGTTTCAGTCAACAACCCCCCCCCCCCCCCCCCGCTGCTTTAATCTGTGATTATACGTTGTCATGCAGAAGCAGTGGCGATAAGCGATTGACCACGCTCGGTTATTTAATCACGAGCTCCTCCATCATTGTTTGCAGTTCCTAACAGTACATATTTACGGTAACTGTATAGCCAGACTGCTAGAAGCTGTACTAAAAAAAAACACCGCCAAAGGATCTCATATTTAAAAATAACACAAATAAATCTAATATACCATTCGAATGCAATAACAAGACCCACACACACGCACACACATAAATATAAACACTTCATAGTAGGGTTGGTTGTAAGAAATTGTCGTGCGGCAATAAACCCGCCCATTGTGAAATTTTACAATAAAGAGTAGAAACCATGGTTGCACAAACGAAATTATTTGAGCAAAAACAAACGACGGAAGATAAATAAACAGCTGATTAATAAAATAAAAAAATAACCTTGAATTTAAATTTATTTGAATTTGAAATTCCAACTCAAACCCAAGTTATGCAAGTTCAAAGCGGCTAGTGTAAAAAATACTGGAAATTACAAAGGTAAGGACCCAATATTTATTCGGTCTCAATAAATAAGCGAGATACAGGCATTTAAAGAAGCGTCAAACCCATACTTTTCGGTAGCTTAAGTTAGTTTTTTTTAATAATGTTTTTTTAATAACACCTATATGGGGGTAGCTTAAATTACTTTTTTAAAACAATCCTAAAAACTGAGTAAAAATAAACTTTAAAAAAAAAGCTTTTTGTCTTGTAATATCACACGTTCAAGGCTTTTTTCTATCACCTTTAGCATTACAATGATCGAATCTTGTAGTTTATTATTTATCGATTTTTGAGAATGGTTCCTATACTACATATATTCCTAATTTATAGCAGAATCATTTAAAATGAAACCTTAGAAGAAAGGCCTATTGCCTGTCACTAGGTTTTAAGTTTCTTCAAGCTTTCTGATATGTATGCTTTTGAGTGTGAGGCAATTGCCACATCAACAGCATAAACAAACTTTCTAGCGGTTGTATCAGCGATGTAAACAATGAAAAGTAGCGGAGATGGTATTGATTCTTGGGGTAAATCGTTTTACGACTATTATATACTTAGCGACTTATTTGATAATCCGAATAAAGTGTTTCATAGCTCTGCAGTACAGTCTAAAGTTTGGAAATAGGCAGTATCTCTGCTGCGTTTCTCACCTGTTTCTTCCAGCGCGGCACATACTTAGCAGCCAACCAAGCACTCGGCATAGAAGCCAACACACAAATAAAAACACTTATTTTGAACATGTTCACGAGCTTTGAATTGTTGTCATTGTCATTATAGGTATAGCCACTATAGGTCGCTTAGCGAGCGACTCGCGTGGAGCACTGGGACGAATGCAGGTTACTGGAGTACGGCCGACGCTTAACTAACAGTTAAGTCTGTGCAGTGCCAATGAACTTGAAATACTCCTTTCTTCGAGGTCTCGCGTTCCACATTAAGATAACTTGAACTATGGTAATATTCATATATTATATAAAAAATGACCGTGAACTGAAGACACCTTAAACTGTATAAAATCGAAGACTATCGCGGTTGTTTGACATTATAAATAGGATAGAAAACGAATTTACCGCGTGAAATTTGTAGGACCCGACGTTTCGGTGACGTTGCAGCCGCCGTTGCAACGGCGGCTGCAACGTCACCGAAACGTCGGGTCCTACAAATTTCACGCGGTAAATTCGTTTTCTATCCTATTTATAACACCTTAAACTATACCTACTGTTTTGCAATTTTATTAGTTTGTTTCTACAAACATTTCTACAAATTAATATCCCAGATGTAAAGATCTTATGGACAGGAATCTATAAATGCTTGAAAGGTGTTTTCCCTTCCTCTTATTTATTTTTTTATTTTTTGTCTCTGTAAAAAGTGGTGCAAATTTCGAGAAAGTGAAAGTTTGTCGCTGTTGGGTCAGCGAGTACGGTGGGTGAAGAACGTCGTTTAGTCGCAACTCCTGATTTGGTACTATTTGCCGTGAAGTGTGCGGTTTTACGTTGTCGTGTAGAAACATCGGTGATAAGCGATCGAACCGGGTCTGTTGTTTATTTGAGAGCTTCTCCATATCATTGTATCATTGGTTCTTTGAATTGACATTTCCGTTAAATGAAGTGCCAGACCTCAAGAAAGTTTAATAAGTAACACCGGCACAGGAAGTCATATTAAAAATTACCGCGGTTTTTTTTATTTTCCATAATTGTAAACATGGAACAAAAGAAGTACAAATGAATATCTGATTTTGTAGAAGGAATAGCATTGCTTCGAAATCAATAGGATGGCCATAACTTTGCAAATATTGTACCAATTTGAATGATAATTATATATGTACTTTTAGAATTTAAATGTCAGATTTAGCTTTAGTTTGTACAGTTTTTAGTACGTATATATTCGATTTATTGACTATTACAATTGTTAGGCTTCTGCGTTGATTATCCCTTCAGGCCTCTGCCCCTCAGCCGACTGACAAGTTGATGTCCCAAAAAATTTTAGTAAAAATTAGTAAAAAAATTGAATTATGACACTGTCTCACCAAAAACACAAATTACTGCCAAACTACTGTACCGATAATTAAAATAAAACATATTAACATAATAAAACATAATGAAATACAACAAATTAAATTAAAATAAAATTAAAACGGGCCCGTCACGCTGAATCAGTTTGTGGCCGATATCGGCCAATCGGGGCTTGAGGGGTTATGCAACTTTTTAACTACCTATTTTAATTATTGTGTGTTCAGTAGGTAGCTATTAGAATTATTGACTATTTTATTAATAAGCCTTTAATTTGTTTTGTAATACGATTCTACGACGAATAACTTTTAGTATGTTCCAAAGTTTCTTAGATACTATATTTATTTTTTAATTAATATATGTATGTTAATTAAAGATTAATATATGTTAATATATGTATGTTAATATATGTTAATATATGTATGTATGTTATAATAAGATTAATATATGTGAATATATGTATGTATGTTAATTAATTAAAGTAGTAATGATACTTACTACTTAAAACACAAATATTTTGACACGTCCAGGAGCGGTTTTTAGCCCGCCAATTGGACACGACATCGATGTAATGTAATGTAATATAATTTATTCTAACTGAAACTTCAACTCAAACTTTATTTATCCAAGTTCAAAGTTACCAGTTCAAAGAAAATGGCAATTATACAGGGTTAGTTTTTATTGGTGAGTGCGAGACAAGTGGGTGATTAATTTAAACTATATTTTACGTTTCAGCGTGATTAAAGCGCAAAAAATAATATTATTTTCAAATTGTTTAATTTAATAAATCCATGAACGATTATACAATGATTACACGTTTAAAATTACAAGTAGTGAATAAGCAAAATTGATAATGTAGCGTGAGCATGTGTCTCTAACACAGTTTCCGAATGAATGTCTGGCTGCTATTGAGTGTGGGTTGTACTTATAGACTTCCTACAAAGAGTTACATTGTTTTTAATGCTAGCGAAAGGAGATATATCCTTTTCACTTAATCTTATTTTTAATGTTCGTCGGCCGGCTACCGGTCGTAAAACTAATGGAAAGTGTTTTAACATTCTGAACAAGTGGTTTCTGTTTCGATTCAAAATACAGTGGATTTCTTTGTTGTCCCCCTCTTTCGTTAAGCGTCTACTTTAGCTTTATCTAAGATACTATTTAAAGTTTCCGTCTGCGAGCTAATCGTAAATTGCAGTGGGCTGCAAAACATCCACTCGAGTGGGATTTCTTGTTTTTACTACTTATATAATTTTCGTATCTATTTCTTATTCTAAACGAATCGCTAATATTTAATTTCGACTTTGCGCAAATACGGATTATACAACGAACTTATTTTATCTCTAAGCGACAGTCGATCGAATCGATTCGTTGATCCGCTTAATATATTTTATTTTTATAGGCATTCTCCGGTTTCTTTTAGATAAAGGTGGTCCGGTGCTGCAGTGTAGCGATGATGATGGTTTTGTCGTCTCAGTGTTAGGGTGTTTGTGGCGTCGGCGTGACATATCTACTAATATTCTAGTATAATATACGAAAAGTAATCATCGTATTGCTAGGCAAAACCGTCTCATAATAATTATCTCATCACGAAATTGGAGACTATCGAGGTTGTTTGACATTATAAATAAGATAAATAATCGAATTTACGCGTGAATTTTGTAACACCCGACTTTGCGGCGACGTTGCAGCCGCCGTTGTATATTGAAGCCACAGTCTACCCTAGACAACGTCGGCTGCAACGTCGCCGAAACGTCGAGTGTTACAAACTTCAGGCGGTAAAATCGTGTTTTTATTTTATTTATATGTATCTCATTTTCACAAAAAAAAATACATTGATCGTTTTCCCCTATGTTTTTATTTTGATTTTATTGGTCCACAAAAAAATTACACCGTTATCACTTAACATAGATTGTGTTGCTCCTAACTAGGCAGAGCCTGTTCTAAGGGGAACACTAATACAAATGATTATAAACTACATAACTTCCAAAATAAAAAATAAAAACGTGAATCAAATCAAGTTAAAATGAAATTCTCACTACACCAAAATAATATTAGAACTATAAACAAGTAATAATAAATAATAATGTATAATAATAATAATATATAATAGCAATAATAAATAATCATTTCTAATAATAACTAATAATATATAACAATTACTAAAAATACGTACCTATATAAAATATATAGAAAATAAATATATTTTAATTAATAAATAACTATAACCATTCAAACCGTACAGTCCATTAGTCTTACTATGGAACAGTTACTATTTATGCAAATGGGTTATGTTATATATCCAAGAATATAAATATTTAATTCTAAAATAATGGCGGCGCTCAGGTAGCCGTACTCGCTGCACAGTCCCGTTGAGTCATCAATAGCCACCGAAATCGTGTCACGGTACTCTCTTCATGCAAACGATAAGAAAATATCCGTTTACTGGTCACGTGCTGCTGCAGTCTGACGAGGAAAATTTCGCCAGATGGCCTAAAACCACTCATTTTAATAGCCGAGGTCACGGACACGACGGACTGTTGACGCTACTTGTGACCATCTGTTGAACGCACCCGAATTATCGACTGCTAAAAAAATCAGTAGCAAGGAGATTTGTGAACCTCTGGCAGTTACCGACAATTTTTAGTCATGCCATTGATTATATAGGATATTAGATTTCGCAATTCCATACTTAGAGGTGTCAACTGCAACGGACGAATCCCTCACCCCAGTAAGTTTTAACGGTTTTGATCGTTCTGTCTCCCGTGAGGTGAGCAAAGATTTTGGGACGAAACAGTCCACTGTCTAGTTACGCCACTTGCCCGTAAGAAGCCAACGCCTTACCGCGAGGTACTGGGTTTGATACCAGCGGGTGGCCTCGCGCCCTTACTATCACTTTCGGCCAGATTTCTTCTGCCTGCCGTCTCGACTGGTTACGGGTTCAAGGTAGCTTGCGCGGTCCTCTCCCTTACGTAGCGGTGATTTCGTATCTAAATAGAGCTGTTAACTACAACGGGCGAACCCGTCACCTCAGGAAGTTTTAACGAAATGGTCGTTCTATCTCCCGTGAAGTGAGCGCAGAAGACTTGGACACAAAACAGTCCACCATCAAGCTCCGCCCCAAGCCCGTAAGATGCCAACGCCTTAACCGCGAGATAGCCAGGAGTGTTACCTAGCGGGCTTACACTCACGCCCTTACTTCCAATTGCGACCAGATTACTCCAGTCTCTCGATTGGTTACGAGTTCGAGGTCGCTTGCGTGTTCCTCTCCCTTACGTAGCGGTGAAACGCCGTAAGGTCGCGGACCTTACGGCGACTGCTCTTGAAACGACATCGCAAAGGATGCCGTGGTCCGCGATAGATTCGGTACTCACCGTTTCACCGCTTCGTAAGGGAGAGGACCAGAATAACATGCAAATATTAGAATGACATGTATTAGTCTATTGGAAAATAAAGCGCGTAATTATTACGTATCGAAACCTGGGTACCAAATTAAAAATTGACATCCGTATGTAAATAAGATTAAAATAATAAGAGCTATGATTTAAACATTCGTTTGTTATTATATTAGTATTTTATTTTGAGATGGTACCGTAACGACGTATTTAGAACGCCATCTATTGGCCTACTGAACATAAGAGAAGATTAATCAATGTTTGGAACTATGAGTGCCATTTACACGTTGCGCTTCGTAGTAGGTAAAATCCTAGCTTTTAAAATGTAGTACGGCATTGATCAATCTAATATTGTACATATTCAATGGTCATGCGTTGGCTACCGATGCCTCAGACTGATCCATGACTGACGCAACACTATTTCTTTGATTATTTTTTTTATGTAGTAGGGATATGACATCACGGATGGGCGTTGACCCGTGACTGTAACCAACCCTGAAAAGAATGGGTCTTCGTGGCCAACTCAACAAGAGCCCATTAGTTCCCCATATTCTACAACTTGCGGTGTCAACTACAACGGGCGAGCCAGTCACCACAGGACGTTTTAACGATTTTTTCGTTCTGTCGCCCTGCAGTGAACGTAGAAGACTTTGGACAGAACAATCCAACGTCCAGCTACGTCACAACCCGCAAGAAGCCAACGCCTTTACCGCGAGATAGCCAGTAATGTTACCTGACGGGCCGACACTCGCGCCCTTGCTTCCAATTGTGACCAGATTTCTCCGGTCTCTCGATTGGTTCCGAGTTCGAGGTCGCTTGCGCGGTCCTCTCCCTTACGAAGCGGTGAAACGGTGTGCACCGAATCTATCGCGGACCAAGGCGTCCTTTGCCCGACTCTGAACCGGGATCGGATGGCCAATGGTCATTTCAAGAGCAGTCGCCGTAAGGTAGACAACCACCCCCGCTATATAGGAAACAATACAGTTCTCCCCCGACTGTTAGTCGGAGAGCACAGGTTTGGCTTTACCCGCGGGAGGTCCACTGAGGATGCCATCCTATTTGCGAAGGAATGGGTTCGCGCGTTTGACGGACAATACGTCGTCGGGGTTTTCCTCGACATCTCGGGTGCCTTCGACAACGCTTGGTGGCCGATGATTGTGAGCAAGCTTCGTCTCAGACAGTGCCCGAACAATATCCTTAGCATAATCCGAAGCTATTTTTCAGACAGGTCCGTTATTATTAAGTATGGGCCCTCGTCAGCAAGCAAGGTTCCTTCTATGGGGTGTCCGCAAGGGTCGGTGTTGGGTCCCTGTCTGTGGAATATTCTTTTTGACGATATGCTCGGGCTGCCATACCCGGAGGGCTGCACCGTCAGCGCATACGCTGACGACGTCCTCCTCCTGGTGGGCGGCAAGAGTCGTGCCGAGGTTGAGAGAAGGGCGGCCTGTTCGATTGACCTGATTCTCGAGTGGGGAAAGCGCAACAGGCTTTCTTTCTCTCCAGCCAAGTCGCAAGCCTTATTGTTAAAGGGGCGTCTCCAGCGTAAACCACTTATCCGGGTTGGAAGACGTCCTGTGGCTTTTCCGCAGTCCGTTCGCTACCTGGGGGTCTCGTTGTCGGCGTCCCTGTCGCATCTTTTACACGCGAAAACCGTGGCTACGAAATCGCGAAATCTTTTCCTCGCCATTCGTCGCTCCAGCAGGGCCGAGTGGGGCATCCGCTCCCCGGCCATCAGACTGCTCTACAAGGGTGTTTTTGTCCCGCAGGTGGCTAATGCCGCGCGTGCTTGGGCGTGGCCATCCATATCGGAGGCCATGCGCGTTGTCCTGCTGCGTGGCCAGCGTCTCCCGCTTGTGGCGATTACTGGAGCGTACCGGACGACCTCTACTCTCGCTCTTCCCGTCCTCGCTGGAGTTTTGCCGATCGATCTGGAGGTTCTGGAGCGGGCAGCCGTGTCATGGATTCGACGGGGGGTGCCGGTAGACTACTTTAGTCTGTCGGTGGACCCGGCGTCCTCCACGTTGATGGGCTGGTCCCGTCGTATTCGGGCGGAGAGTCTGCGCGTCTGGCAGGAGCGGTGGGACGGCGGCGGCACGGGCCGCCTTACCCATAGTTTCTTTCCGTCGGTGTCCGAGCGGATGAAAAACGAGGATTTTCTGCGGCTTGACCACCATATCACTCAGCTCATTGGGGGTCACGGTGAGTTCAAAGCCAAGTTATTTGACCTTGGACTCAACGACGATCCCTGGTGCTCGTGTGGCACTGGTCGCCAGACGGCCGAACACATCGTTTGGACATGCCCCAAGCTCGACGCCGCACGGGCGGAAATGTTGTTTGTGGTTGGTTCGTGCGTCGGCAGTCTGCCGGTTTGGTATGCGGACTTGGTAAGTTGTAGGGTTTGCTTTGCTGCGTTTCGCGAGTTTGTGGATCACTGGGTGTCCCTCTGGGAGGATCTCAGGCAGAGGGGCTATCCTCCTCCGGGGGAGGGCCCCCTCTCTTAGCGGTGCGAGCCGTGGGCTGCTTCATCATCCGAAGTCGCCCGTACTGTATCGTCCCTAATCGCCCCTGTGGGTGCGTGCCCTTTCACAGGATCCCGGTCGTCGACGTCTCCGACGGCGCCCCTGCCGTTTGCTGCCCGTTTTTATTTATTTATTATTTTTTTTCGACACGCCTCATGGAGCATACCTTCCACCGCCTCATCATTGGAATAAAAAATAATATATTATACTAAATAAATAAAAAAAAAATATATGTTACCGCTTAGTCGCCTAGTTTAGTTTAGTAATTAAGTAGTAATTGTAAACATTTTGAAGTATAAATAAACGGTTTACGGGGTGCCGGCGGGGGCTGAAGCCCGGAGAATCCTTCCTAAGGTCTCCGTTTGCTCACCCCTCACGCGCTACCCTTCCGGCACGCGTGAGGTTGTCGTTGCATGACATCCTGGGCAGATAAAACGACCCACGTCGTTAGAACTGCCCGGGTGGTGGGCGGGGTTTTCAACCCTCGCCTGTCACCGCGTAAATATTAAATAGTCGGAGAGCACAGTCGATTGGCTTGCGCCGCTCGGTGCGCAGACCGTCCAGGAGCGCCAGAGGTTTGATTCCCAGGGGAGACTGGTCGACCCAGTGTCCTACCCAGGTTCGCACCCCATGCGTGGAGGCCATCGGATGGGTGTTGACCCGTGAGTGTGACCGACCCTGAACACATGGGTCATCGTGGCCATCTCATCAAGGGCCCATTAGCTCCCCCCCATATTCTACAGTTACGAGTTGGTGTGCTGAATTTAGGCGTCCAAGAACTTCAACTAACCATGACCCTCTAAGAGATTGTCGTATGACAATCGACCCGCCCATTGGGAAATTTCACAATAAAGTGTCGAAACAAACAAACAAACCCTCGATCAGGTCGCCCTACGACATTAGTCACTGAAAAAATGATTGAAAATATGGAACAAGTTGTTTTGGCGCATCGTCGTGTCATGGTTCGTTTTATTGCTGAAGAAGTGAAGATTTCGATAAGTAGTGCGCATAGTATTTTCTATGATCGCTTAGGAATGAAAACGGTATCCGCATGCTTGTAGCTAGAATACTTACGGACGCGCAGATAAAAGTACACGCAAAGCTCTTTGCATTTGTTACAATATGACATATTTGTGGTTTATGTATTTATCCATATATATAGATGTGTATTTCCGAAACATTCAAACACGATATATTTATATTAATTTATTAACATTTGTACATTTAGAGAGTTACTTACTTAGTATTTGGATATTTAAGGTGGGTACCTTAAATAGTTTCATAGGGTTATGGAACCCGGGATGATATCATGGTTGTAACAATACTCCACATTTCAAAATCAATTCAAGCGCTTAAAAGTTATGGTGGAATAAAGAAACAGAAAACATACATAGATGAACCCTGAACACATTACACTCCTTTTTTTATTGGACAGTCGTGTAAAAAACGAAGAGGCAAACTTTCTAAAATTGTTTTGTTTCACCAACATAACGCCCCAGCGCACTTATCCAGAGTTGCGATGGCTGCCGTTGAAGACGCTGGTTTTAGAGTACTGGAACATCGTCCATATTCGGAGGACCTTGCCTCTTGTGATTTATATCTATTTACAATATTAAAGGAACATCTGAGAAGTCTCAAATTTGAAGATGATGATGCGGCAGTAGACACAGCGCAGGATTTTTTAGGTGACCTGAGTAAAGACTTTTATAGAAAAGGTGTTTTATTTTTAAAAAATATATCTTTATTGCTATTCTTATTCCTTTATTCAGAATCAGTGTATAGACTCTGATTCTGCCACATCCTATATGTACATCCTTGAGTGTCGAGTAAAATAGATTTGATTTTTTTTGAAGCTGAGGACCTCATGCGGTGGTCAACTGAGTACGTTATTCAATCTCACCTGTTTAATCTTTATTTTTACTGCTTACCGTCAATATTAATTTTATTTTTTGCGTAGCTACATCGATGAAAATAAATCAAAGTGAAAATATTTATCATTGATATGTATTTATTTAAATTATATCAAATGTTAATAGAATCTTTGTAGCCATTTTAACCATCACGATGCATTCAGATAAGTGTTCTTTTACAGTCGTAATCAGCTCTAGCCTTTCTTTAGGGTCGGTGCTGTTAGATATCCTGAAAAATATATAAAAAAACAGTAAAAAATCCAAGAATAGAGAATTACTAAATTAATAATAATTACGCTCGGGCAGCGTGTCAGCGTGCGTCTTATCTAGAATGCGCTCGGGCAGCGTGTCTAGCAAACCGGCTATTTCAAAGTGTCATCTACAACGGGCAAGCCCGTCACTCCAGGAGTATATAACGATGTTGATCGTTCTTTCAATCTAGAGTGAGCATGGAGACTTAGGGATAACACAGTCCACTAGTCTAGTCAGTCACACCGATACGCCCATCAGAAGCCAGCTGGCAAGTACCCAACGGGCTGCCTCACCACTGACATTTAGGCGAATTTCTCCAGCCTGTTCACGGGGTCAAGGTCGCTTCCGTGGCCTCTACCTGATGTAACCAGTTATTCAGATTGAATATTTTGCAGATCGAAAGGCCGTATTCCCGCCATGATCACTCAGGACCGGCTAAAGACGTCAGGTCGGCGATTACCCTTCGCTGTTGTAGGAAAAATACGTTTCCAGACACCCCTGGTTATAATCCGACTCGCCATTTAACCCCTAGTAAACCGGATGGTGCACCATCCATCCAGTTCCGCCCGAGGTATTCCCCCGAATCCACGATCTTCTGATCCCAACCGCCTCCGACTGCAGGCTTACAGTCGTAGCAGGAGCTCACAGCGGCCCTGGCAGGTAAAGTCCCTCTACGAGGATGCTACCAGATAGGAGTTGAACCGTGAGTTGGGTAAGCTAGATGACATAGTTTGTCCAACACAGACCAAGCAGCACGGAACCATTAGGAACCGAGCGGCTTTGATCAGTCGGAGTTCTGTAGTCTATGATATGAGTAGCGAGAGAATATCGATATAGCGGTCTTTATATTTCATCACATTGCGATGGCGCTGTTCGCGCCGATAGCGATGTTCAGAATGATGTTTCGCTATTGAGAGTATTTATGATAAGATTCCAGATCCCTTAATACCTGTAGAGATTATCCTGTATTCCGACGAATCCTGCGTCGTTTTTTCCAGATCGATCACTAGGTGACGCGAGGACGTGTCGCAGTTCTGGTCTTCCGGGCAATCCTCGATTTGATAGCAATGCACGTTCTGCTAGGATATTCTGGTCATTCAAGCAACTCCAACATGGTTCAGAGTCCCTTAAAGTTTCAAATGGATTCAAGTAACTTTCAAAAGGATTCAGGGGGGGTTGAGGGAAGGAGGGATTGGGGTGGGGATGTGTTGGTGGCGGGGATTGGGGGAGGGGTGGGGGCTAGTGGAGGGTGGGGTGTTTTTGGGGGGAAGGTTGCAGGAGGGGTTGGAGGATATACGGTAGTTAAAAACGACAATTTTCGCGAAGAATAATCGTATTATACAAAATATCAAACCACGGCCACCTCCAAATAGCTGAGTTTTTGGTATACGACAATGGAATATCCCCTCAGAGAAAAACATCAGGCAGCAAAGACGCGAACTGCATGCAAATTACTTCTCCGCAAATCACGCCGCATAACTTCCTACTTAATCGGTAGCTACTTTTAACAGATAGCGCTACTTGATTTTATCAAACATATAGCATTATTTATTAAGATATAGGTATAGTTTACTTGTATACACAACAACTACTATAAAAAAACAAAAAACAAAAAGTAAAATACCATGATTTTAATTCCTTAATGTGGACTTAATAAAAAATATAAAAATGATGTTGTTATTAATGTAATGTCTTATTAATAGTTGATCCGTTGGCTATTTTGTCCTTTTTGGCAGTTTGATTTTTAGTATATTTTTATTTCGTTTTCTATGTATTTTATTACGTATTGTGTATATTATTATTACGTATTGTGTGTATTATTGTTACGTATTGTGTGTATAATTATTACGTATTGTGTGCGAATAGCGCCATAAAATAAAAATATTATTTACATCAACCTGATTTTTTTTTAAATATCTTTAGCAAAATATAATGTTTTCTTACCCTTCTAATAACTTTGTAGAATTGATTGCAGTTTCCAGCCAGACTTTAGCTGCGATGGCAAAATCTTCAATCGCGTTATTCAGGTGAATTAAATCGATGTCGGAATCACTAAGCACTTCTTTATAATCGTTCTCCATTCGGTGTAAGCTCATCTTCATCATTTTAGCCACATATCTAGGATTGATCGGTGCGATTAATGAATCTGAAACAATATTGCAATAACAAAAATATGTCCGCGGTAATGATGATAGTGACTAAATGTAGGCAATAGTCAATAGTCAATGTCTTTTACTCATCCAAAATTCCAAATATAGTTGGATATGTGACAATAATAAATGTTTAAAACACAAATAATCAATATATGAATGAAACAAATAATCATATAAATCAAAGTTATCAATAGCTCACAACTAATGCATCACAACAATTTAGTGAAATAATATTAATAATAACCAGTGGTCGCAATATCCGCACTATGTAACCGCGAATACCTCGATTATCGCGGCTTTTCGCAGCAACCCCGGTAGACACGTTGGACTGTATAATTTCGATAGTTTTTGATTTATTATCGGGGTTCAGTTCCATAGGTGAGAACACCGAAACCGCTGCTCGACTGCCGACGAATCCAAGGCCTTTGCACTATTTGTCCGGTTGGTTCGAAAGTAAAGGTCGATTTCAGTATGACGACGTTTATTCCATTAAAATTGCAACCGCTTAGCTTACACTATTAGGTTACTTTAACGAGTCTTTACGCTACTTAAAACGACTCTTTTACACTATAATACGAGTCTTTGTAAACTATAACCCGCCCGAACATAAACACTATAGAACGGGGGAATCCTCGCCGCCAAGGAAGCGACCGGTGCGAGTGAAACACTTTAAACCACTGTCAGATATTTACAAATAATATTTTTAAAAGGGTCAGCATTTCAACGCTCAGCCAACCATAAAATACAAAAAAAAACCCTCAACCAAATTCAGCCTCCCACGGTCAGAGGCGATAGCGATTTACGGCGAGCGTTCTCGAAAGTCTGTTATATTATGGACAAAGAAACGACAAGTGTTCGCGACTTTCTAGTGAATTCTTGTCCCCTAAACATACGTCTAAAAGTGTAATTTATAGCTGTAATATACACGAGTCATTTTCAAAGGAGAACCAATTCTATGAACCCTTCAACGAGACCTTCAACGTCGCTTATAATGTTATCCAACCAGTTAGACAAAAATAGTTAGAGAAATTAATAAGTTAAAAAAGTTAGAGAAAATATAATGCTTAATAATCACCTACGTAAAACGACAAATAGTGAATAATCAAACATTATTAAATTATTTGTACGAGGTCTACCTCGTTTATTTTAACAATAGAGAAATAGAGGTATATTAGGGGGATGACTTTACTGTGACTTTTGCATAATAAGTACCTATGTATATTGAAGGTATTGCTATATTTTTTCAAGGTCATTTTCTTTATAAATAGCATGTGTGATAAGCCAGTGTTTAACTCTTTATTGAACATTTTTTGTTCAAAATCTCGTATTGACTTTGGGAGGTTATCAAAGAGTTTAAAATCCAAAAATATAAATTATTATTGGATTATGGTCAAACGGACTTAGGGGAGGGCTATGTTGGCCTTGTTTCAAGTGTTGTGGATATCGTGCATGTTAAGCGTACACTAATGGGTGCTGTTTTATCATACACTAAACAACTGAGAATATACGCTGTTGCTATAGCAGGAACTATCCTCAATTTTATAAAAATACTGCAGCATATAGTCAGCTATCCTTTTGAAAAAATACTAAAGTATGACTTATCTATTTTAATTAGTATCACTTATCTATTTTTCTTAATTAAATTTTATTAAATTACAACTATAAATGTATATATTTATTACATAGCTATATATTTTATAAAATTGGTATATTTATGTGTATATACTGGTGGGTCCGAATAATTTATTTAAAAAAAACACTTCATTTCTTAAAATTGCATAAAAATATGCACATCTAGAGACGGGCCAAATTATCGCCTATAGTTAGATGTGCTATTGGCAGTAAAGGTCATGTAAGATGTGTTAAACCTCCCTATATTAATTATTAAATAATTTATATAATTATTATAAGATTACATGACCAATGAATGAACTGTATACCTAATCCTAAGTACCTAAATAAATAAATAAATAAAAATAATAAAACCCAGCATTTTTAAAGAAGTTTAATTTCGACGAAGAAATAAGATTCCATATAAAATTAAATAAAAAAAAATAATAAACATATTTCAGTATGATTCAGTATTTGTTTGACGGCGCTTCCAGAAACGGGTTCTTTTGTGATGGAATCTCAATCTCTCAGGCGCGACACTGTTTATGCATGTGTGACGCTGCTGTACAGGATCGTTGAGTGAAAAATGATAGGCGTTTTAATTTAATGCAGAGTGCTAACAGCGCATTCGACTGGTAGTATCAAAGAGAATCGTCTTCAGCTGGGTTAGTGTTCTTGATGTCCGGAATGTTGCAGTCTGACAACTGTGGTCTAATTGTGGATGAAAGCTGCGGCTCATCATAGCTCTCAACGCAACGGGAACGACAGGGAACAAAACAGGTGATTTTTGGACTACAATTTGCTGTTCAATCTCTTTGTCAAATGAATGGCGATTAGCTCGGGTTTGCCTACGGCAAAATGTATATAAATTTATATTTACATAGAGCGGGGTTTACTATAGAGCTATAGCATTACTATAGAGCGGATTACTATAGAGCGGCGCACATTTACATTTATATTTACATTTATATACATTTATATACATTTTGTATACATTTTGCCATAGGCATCCATTATTGGATGTCTCACATTTGAGGGGTAAAGTAAAGTAATCGTGTCAGCAAAATGTTTAATGTTTGCCGACGATATTAAATTTTACATGTCCACTGGAACTGCTGAGGCCTGCAAGCTTTTACAACGTGATATTGATGCCGTCTGATCTTGGATCCAGAATAAAAATCTCTCATTCAATATATCCAAATGTTCAGTGATGACATATACTAGATCGAACGCACCTCTGATGTATGATTACTCCATCACTGATGAGATGCTAACTAGGGTTGAGAAGGTTAAGGATCTAGGAGTTCTCTTTGATTCCCAGCTTACATTCAATGAGCACATTGCTGATTTGTCCAAGTCCTTTTTTAAGCTACTAGGGTTTGTTATTTGCAACCTAAAGCATTTTCACAATGTTATGCATACATTATATAATTCAATTGTGAGAAGTAGATTGGAAACGAATGCAGTTATATGTTTATATATTTCAAGCAGAACGAATATTATCCGTACTTATACCCTACTAGTTTTCTACTAGGCATGGTGGGCTATAACTCTCTTAAGTTGCGTAGAGAAATGCTCGACATGGCCTACGTTTTCAAGCTGATCCGGGGAAAAGTTGATAATCCTAGCATGCTAGCGAAGGTTTGTCTCTTTGTTCCGGACAATTATAATCGTGCTCGCACTCATAATCTATTTGCGGAGCCGTCCTTGCGCACCAATCTAAGTCGATGGAGTCTGCTTACCCGTGCTTTGCGTCACATAAATGCGCTATGTTCGACAGCGTCAGACTTTGATATTTTTACCGCGAGCCCGCATCTCTTCAAGGTGTGGGCATTGTGCTACTTGTTTATGTTAGAATAAGATAAATTGTTTTCACTCTTTATGTACTGTAAGTTTGTAAGTTTTTTTTATTATTAATGCCTGTATATGTATTTAATGCTTATTTAAACATGTTGTGTATGTACTTGTAAGAATTCTATTATTTTTTATATTTATGTGTATATTGCATATCAACGGATTGGTATAAACTGTTATGTTGATTTGCTTATGAAATAAATAAATAAAGGTAAGTATTTGTTGGTGAGGAAGTGTAACAGTTCATAATAACGGCGTTGCATATAAAACAATGTTTTCCTAAGACGATCTATATGAATAAACTAAATCCACTGTCTTACTAAGCCAACATGCCCGCGAGAGTCCAACGCCTTACCGCGAGGCACCGGGAAGTGAACCCAGCGGGCCGACCTCGCGTTTTCACTACCAGATTTGACTGCATTTCTCCGTCTTCCAGTAGGATCACGGATTCAAGGTCGCTTACTTGGCCGTTACTTATCGTAATCGGTAATTCAGTTTAAATATATCGCGAACCGAGGCGCCCTTTGCCTGTCATAGTCCTCTCTTGGGGGCCAACGGATCGTTTCAAGGATAGGTAACGTTGGGCCGACAACTACCCCCGCTCTCTAAGAAACATACGTCTCCAGACCTCTCCACGGTTATTTTACGGATGGCCAGCGTGGATAGCGAGCCGGCCAGTGCACCAACCGTCCATTTGCGCCCGAGATGCTCCCCGAATCCGCAAACTCCCAATACCAACCGCCTCCGACTGCAGATTATAGCATTGGCTGAAGCTCACAGCGGCCCTGACAGGTAAAGTCCCTCTTCTAGGAGGCTACCGGATGGGAGTTAAACCGCGGGTTGGACAGGCTAAGGTGACATAAAATTGGCCAACACCAACCAAGCTACGCGGAGCCAATAAAAATATTTTTTTGTCGGAAACAATATTTTATCGTCAAGAATATTAACAGGTCACAATAACTGGGGACTAGGGTGGAAAATGTTTGAATGATTTGAAATTTCGAGCCCACCTGTCGAGCATTTTCGAGCCCGCCTATCGTAAAAGTAACCTAAATATTGTAAACTTACCTGCAATTTTCACGAGCATGACGATATTCATTTGGGTGCATGCTTTTTGGATTTTGAACTCTGGATCCACGAGTATAGTGACATAAGGAGCATTATCCAATGCCGTATCTTGCACAGGAGATATTTCACTGAAATGAAACTACCCACAACAATATAAGGTTCTTAATATAATTGACAGCCATATTCATACTTCATCACAGCGATTTCTAGTTCAAAACACTGGAAAATGTGGCTTTCCAAAGAAACAAATTATATATTCACTTAATATTCAGTAGTGTGTGAATTAATTTAAACACGTGTAATAATTTTCAAACATGTATTTATTCGCCATTAAAAAATATACATGAACTAATTTTAGTTTAAGTATCAACATGTTGTATAATCTAATTTCATAAAATCAGTTGTCTTAAGACGTCATCACTAAAAGTTAACTGCCCGGTTGAATTTTCTGAATAAGTTAAATTCCTACTTCTGGATGGAAAGATGTCATGGAATCTACATATAGAGCATGCTAAGTCGAAACTGTCGTCAGCCTGCTATGCTCTATTTCGCATCAGGAGTTGTATGGAGAGAACTGAGGTAATATCGGCCTATTACGCGCTAGTTGAGTCACACCTGCGCTATGGTATTATTTTATGGGGTACTTCAGCGCACATCAACAGAGTATTCACTCTCCAGAAAAGAGACATACGTGCGATAGTGCGGGTATTGGTCCACGGCAGTCATGTCGTGAACATTCCTGAATCTAGGGATGTTGACCGTATATGCGATTTGTGCTCAAGAATCTCGTTACGAATTCTATTGCAATAAGAGCTCGGCAATATCATATGGGGAAGTACATCGGCATAACATCAGGAATAAAAACCAACCGATCGTAGCACGTACTGCCAAGTTCCAGGCAACTAGTCGACACATAGGCCTCAAATTTTAAATTCATTAAAAAGTTCTCTTAATATATTTTTTAACCCCTCCTATGGCGCTGGCGGGGTAAAAATTTCTGCCCGGGATAGTTTTGCGCATAACTTTTAAACTACTATACGGATCGTAAAAAGAATAACTGCAAAATGATCGCATTGAAATTTGAAAAATTATAACGTTACAACATTATCTCGTAAAACAATTAAGATAATAATGAATAAATATTACAGTTAGCACAGCGCGGAAAGCGTGTAACCAAAAATGGTTAGCTCACATAGGAAGGGTGAACTCGTGCATTCCAAAAGCCTATGGAACCGTTTATTCGAATGCAGTCGTAAATAACCTTCTGAGTTTGTATTGAAAATCCTTATGATACTTGAGACATGACCTCTTAGGTAACTTACCGAAAAGTTGCTATGCCTGAAAGTCACATCTGTCACTGGGACTCCACCATAGAATTCGAAAGCTCCAATATCTGAGTGATATCCTAAACCGCCGATCCTGGAAATTACATTAAACAAGTAAATCTATTAAAAATAATAAATAACACGACTGCCCTTACAGAAAGTGAACTATTGTGTTTTGATTGATGTATATAATTTTGATTGATGTATTTATCCAAATAGACAGATGTCTTATTAGCATTTTAATATTTAGATAACCACTTTCTTGATATTTGGACAGTTATGGTATCCTATGACACCCGATAGCAGGGAATTCTAATAATACCACACACTTTTTAATCGGTTCAAGCGTTTGGTGTTATGGTGGAATAAAGGAACGGAAAACATACACATATGAATCCTGAACACATTACACTGCTTTTTCGTTAGACAGTTATGTAATAAAATACGTCTGTTTTGGTAATACACTGTATGTAAATGTTACCATTTTTTCCCCCAGGTACATTGCGATGTTTCTTTTTCTCTGTTACATTTTCCTGAAGTTTGGAATGGCATTTTTGATGAACATCATATTGAAATAAACGGCTGTGAAATGACATTTTCAGTCTTATGATTACAAACTTTATTAGCTCGCCAAATTAATGGTCATACCCATGTAAACCCGAAAAATAACATTTCTTAGTCCCACATTTGCAGCAATATTACAAATTATATAAATTTAAAAGTACTTACGGATAAGTAAACGTCGTATCCTGTTAAACTTCTAAAACTGTATAATTTACTTGGTGAAAATCTGTGAAAAAGTTCAGAAATGCTTTTCTAGATTTATGTCCTCACCTATGTCTACAAACGTAAAATATTTAATATCCTAGACAATCCGTGAAAGATCGTTTTGCATGGATTTTGAACTCTCTCAGAGTATACAAGCTTTTCATTAAATTCAGCAAAATTTCGTTAGTTTTATTATAACTTTTTTGCTAAATTTCACTGAAAAACTGATAAAATCTGTCAAATTTTTGTTCTTTTAGGGGGCTCAAAATTTACTGTTTAAGAAATGTTATTTTAAAAATCATAATCTGAAAATCATTAAGCCTTTTTGGCTCCTTTTATTTGATATTTCTTCTCCCATTACTCATTACATATAGAATAATATTGAATAATACTTTGATCACTTCAAAATTTAGACCTTTATCGAAATATTCATTCAACAATTATAATTCAATCATTTGTAATTATATTTTTTATTTTGGTCATGCCATGTGGTTTTTTGACGCTTCCTTATATACCCCCCCCCCCCCCTCCCCATTTAAAAGGAAAGCTGTTTATATATTATTTTATTGGACTGCTTGTTCTTGAGTTACAAAAGATGGTTAGCTTAAATGCCGCAAAATTGATTGTTTTGGTGGTCTGTTGTGTGTGTATGTTTGTGTGTATCCCTACATAAACTAATGAAACTGCTATACAAATGAACTACACTACTACTAGGCATACTAACATTTCCACTTGCTTCGAGGTCCTCAGAGGTGTAGAATGCCCATCTCTCCATGACCTGTAAAGACTGCGACCTGGATTGATAGGGTCTGGAACTAGTTTACTAGAGAGCAGAACCATGTGGTAAAGGGAAGGTGAGGATACGAATTCTGGGACATCACCTGCAGCACAAGCATCCGTGTTCAAATATGCCATGCACCTTCGGCTGACGATCGCCAAGTTTTCCTGAAAAATTCAAGTGTTATAGTTATTGTAAGCAACAAAATATATAATAAGATATTGTCTAAGGTATTTAATGTTGGTAATATACGTTATAGCACTAAAAGACTCTATCTCCAATAAAAATGGAAAAAAGTGTATTCTTATGGCGAGATATTCTCTCGTGTTGAATTTTACTTTCCCTGCAAAGGGAAAGTATTTTGAACGTGCTAAACAAACTAGATTACAACGAATACACGTATATACATGTTGACCCTCCCCCCCCCCCCCCCCTCCACGAGAGGATTAAGACCATTTATCCAGACTGAAGGCTGAGTATGTGTATCTGTGTATGGGTGTATGGGTGGAGTATGTGTATCTCTTTGTATCTCTCTGTATGTATTCCTGCATGATAGCGCCCAACCGCTTCATTCGGTTGAGCTGAAAGTTGGCATGTAAGCATCATTTGGTCATGACAAGAGTCGATGTACAAAAACATCGCGATTGGATATGTCGTATACAAGCGGCGCAAATAATATTTAAAGACCGACATATTTAACCAAATATTACATAATTTTCGGAAAAATATCATTTTAATACCACTAAAAATACTACAAATCGGCGCGCGTGGGGAGGTTGGGTGGCGTGAGGGGAGGGAAGGAGGGGGGGGGGGGGGGGGGTGAGGGCTTGTCTACTTACCTGGAAAGCCTTGGGGTTTAAAAATACACCCATTTTTTTTATTTCACTTTGAAAACATAGCAATACACATTATATTCCATATTGAAAACGACATCAAATCAATGATCAGTTGTAAAGACCACCACCTCAACGTACCTGTTGTTGCAATATCTGCAAACTCTCAACTGATCGAACGCGTCGTAAACAATCGTGTTATTAACTAGTATCATGAGAGTATTTTATGTAGGATTTACCCAATTCGAGTAGTGCTTCATAGGCTTACTTTAAAAAGGCTTTAGATTACAAATTTACTTCCCGCTCTCTTTCCAGTCATTTTAGTGGTAATTTGGAAGAGAGTCTTTTAATATACCTACATATTAAATAAAGAATCATTATCACCAACTCAACCTAAGCTGGAAGTTTCAAAAGTTACATTTATTATATTATGCTAACTATATCTAAAATTGCTTTACTGATATCGTTATTCTAGGTAATCCACAGTGAGCACAACTTACTTCCACAAATTCTCGTGATCCAATTGCCCCGAATTTTCTCCCAGACCAACTGGCAAAGACTATAGTCCTTTTAGGCCTCCAACCTGCACAAAAGTACGAACGGTTTGAGGCTTATTTTTTAAGCAAATCAAAGATGGGTTTAAAACTGTACATCTAGGTGAGATTATTTTTTTCATTCCAACGTACCATACCACTATTCGCATTATTGATATTATTATTATTAACCCAACATACATTGATTATAATTGGCATGGGTTTTGATTATATTATTATTATTATCATTTGTACCTATCAGGAAAAAAATATTTTGTATTAATTATTGAAATTTTATTTTGTTTCATTTTTTTTGTCTATTTAATTGTATTTCTATAAATATTTTTTTTATATGTTTTATGTCAACCTGCATTAGTACACTTACATGATTGATTTTAGGTTTTGTGGTTATATTGAATTATTTTTAAATATTTTTAATTAGTTTGATGGATTATTTTATTTTGTTAACATTAGGCAGTATTATAGTGAACGTGTATTAGGGTGGACATCTTGTGCTATCCAGTTAGGTTAGGCTTTTTAGAATAGGGTTTTTTAGAGAATAAAGAATTTGAATTTGATAATTTGATTTCAATGCATTTTTGGTGAAATGAGATCAAAGACATTCACATCTGTTTAATATCATAAACAAGATAAGACCGATTTACAGCGCAAAAAGCACCCGACGACGTTTCGGTGATACTGCGACGGCCCACGTCGAGGGTCGACATAAATTCATCCGTTGTTGTTCTACGGATAGGCGGCAAACTGCTGTTGTTGCTACGCAGATTTCAACGTAGACGAGGAGGGCGGGGGGTTAGCGCGCGCGAATTTTAAAAATCCACCGTGCACACAATACAAACCGTATCTTATTTCGCGTCCTAGCTCCCGGCGCTGGGCGTTGAGAACATTTTAAAAAGATGGTTCCACGTTAGTAGAAAGTTCGAAACCGTTGTCTCTATTGACGTTCGGGGTTCTTCTTATTTCAATGGCTTCCCGGATCATTCGAGGATATAAAATTGTTCTTTGAATAGCACAATGGGATTGTAAGACTGTATTTAGTTTTTAGTTCCGCTTTCCAATATGTGGCCGTAGATCGCCGATTTTCTCACTTAACGTTCGCCATTTGGCTATAATAAGCTCGGCAAATCCTTAAGAGAAATGACTAGGACAAAATTACTTTTTTATATACGTTTATAGAAGAGTAAAACATTGAAAGAAAAACTTCTTGATATACAAGAAGAATCCAAAAAGAATCCTAGAATCCTAGAAGTATCAGCGAGTTTTGAAAAACTTGGTACCTACGGGAACTAGCAACATTTTACTTTTCTAGGGTCTCTGAAAATTAGTCTGGCTGAAAACGCTTCATCACCAGAAATCCTCTATAGAGTCATTCTTTTGAATCTGTTTTATTATCAGTAGTTTAAACTCACGTAGAACCGCATAGTTTACCTGATTATCCGCATAGTTTAACTATTTCGATAAAAAAATAATAGGAGGGACATGTTTCTTTAAGACACAAGTAATTATATTAAAACGAATAAAAACCACGACTGCCGTTACCGAAGCGAACTATTGTATTTATAATTATTGGTATTGCGATTTTTTTACTGAAATATTTGTGGTTGATGTATTTATCCATATAGATAGGTGTATATTTCCGAAATGTACTTAATCAGACATTTGATATTGAACACTGTATATTTATGTCAATTTATTGACATTTGGACATTTAGTTTTTAAGCTATTGCATAGCTTTTATCGCGGGCCTAGTAGGCCAGCGCGGCGACCGAATGAAGAAATTTCTTAACGAAAATTAATGATTTTAAACTGATAATTATGTCTAAACGAGTATTGCTTACGATTCGAAAAGAATATATGTTAAACAAGAACATTTTCCTAATATTCTTAGCTTTGAATATTTTAGATTTTGTTTATATTACATAGTGTAATTAATTTGTGAAATTAGGTCAAACCGAACACTAAAACGACCACTACGCAAATACTATCTGGCGTATTATTATGAAACCTGCACCATTTTAAAGATAATTTTATTATCTATCTTTTTATTTACGATTTTTTTCGAAGATTCCGTTTTTGTTTGCGTTATCGAATAAAAAATTCGTGCGCGGCGCTCTATCGGAAGACGTTAATATTATTATTCCGAATCATTTTCTTCGGCAGCCGCAAATGATTCGGAATAATTTCAACGTTTTCCGATAGAGCGCAGTTGTCTAATATCAGAAAAAATAAAATAAATAAAATAAATAAATAATTATAATGGCATAGGTAAGTTGTTAAAAATGCTATGCAATAGCTTTACCGCGGCAGTCCCCGAGTGCCACACGTATTTTTTATTTTTTATTTGGACAGTTTAGGTACCCTTATATGACACTCAGGATGGCATACGATTCTAACAATAGCATTCCCTTCTAAATCGGTTTAAGCGTTTTGAAGTTATGGTGGAATAAAAAATCAGCGTTTCATCGGTAATACATACCGATATTTTTCAAAATTTTGGATTAGAATAAATCGTTTAAAGCAAAAACGTTTATTTAAAAATCGGTAATATTTTTTGTAATGTAATAAATAAACAGTATAATTTATTTTGCCAAAATAATATTCCAAATATTTCTGTTCCTTACTAGGTCTACCGGATCTTTTCCTGAAGGCCGCGAAGTCGAAGAACGAAAGAAATCTAAACTTTCAAATGATGAATGTTAACACGCATTGCGTAACACGGCGATTTATACTAAAGACGCTGCTTTTTCCTTCTATGACAGCAAGGGGTCGCGGCACGTACCCTATGACACTCGGATGGACAAAACGATTCTAACAATACGACACATTTATAAATCGGCTCAAGAGTTTAGAAGTTTTGGTGGAACAAATTTGCGGAAAACATACATAGATGAATCCTGAACACGTAACACTTTCAGGCAGTCATGTAAAGAGACAGTGAAAAGCCATGTATTATTCCACGACTGTATTTGTGAATGGACATGCCATTCGATGAGAAACAATAATTATTATGCAATAAAATCAATATAAAATGACCTGTTTTGACCATTGTGGCGAAAACCCTGGCGACTTCCAGCATTTGAGAATGTCCAGTCCCAGGTTGACTGGCTCCGAAGGCAAAGGAATCGCGATGACTACCGTGAATAACCATTCTGCAAATAATTAAACGGATTATGGGTTCAATTGCGTTTCCCGCAAACTAAAATCAGAAATTAGTTCATGCGAACTAGACAGATCAGTACATCAGAGCGAAATGTGAAATGAACGGTTGTCACTTTTCCGCATTAAAACTTCCCACTGAAGATATAACAGCTAAATCTGACACCGAACAAAATGTGTTCAAACTATTTCGGGCGTCTATAAGTTTGACAGGTAGTTTTAGGGCGGGAATATCGACGAAAGCTGTTTATTTCATATTCCGTTCTAACGTATTGCTCTGTCCCGTTCGTGTTTTGTTTTGTTGTTGTACTATGTTCCTATTTGAGTTCACGAAGAAACGCAATCGGCCCCAATATCATGTAGCATTTTAGTGTAACATCCTCCATCTTTATTAGTTCGAACACGAAATTTATCCTCAGTATATCTTGTTAAATCGTACAATCGATACGATGATCCGCTATCGTAAGCACATCTCATCTGAATATATTTTAATGTATTTAATTGATATTATAATTAAATTAGAGTATGTAGCTTTCGTTAAAAAAACAAGCTTCATGCCGATTTAAATTCTTATTGGTCAATTTAGTTATATATTAATCTATATATTTATTTATTTTACTTATCTATAAACTTAAATATTTTCTTTTTCTTTATTTAATATTAGTTTTTTATTTATATACACATTTATATATTTATAATAACCTTAAAATTTATAAGAATGAATGAGCGATCGGAATGAATGAGAAAAAAAAAAAAAAAAAAAAGAAAGAAAGTGAAGTCACTATGATTAAAGTGAAGTCTTAAATACTATCACCCCAGAACAGATATACAATCTAGTGGGGGGATAAAATCCACACAAATGCAATCTTATCTGCTTCGCAAAAATCAATTGTATTGTTTTGGATAATTTTATAAAATAAAAAAAATAAAAAAAAATGGTCATATTATTTTAATTGAAACTAAAACAAGGAATCGTTGAAGAAATAAACTCTAAATAATAAATGGAGAGAGAGGTACGCTATATTTATGTTTCCAGGACTGCTTTTCGTCTAAAAGTAGGTCTTCCGTCCTCCAAGCATTCAGAGCCTTCAGACTGAGGCGTAGTGAGAGTCGACAGAATTTGGTTAGAATCGCACTACGATATCTTAAAAGTTTCTAAAGTTCCAAAGGCTCAGGCATTAACTCCCAAATGATAGTTGTCTTTACTTCACTCGCTTTTGCGAATTCTTTCCATCCATATACCGTGAAACGTTCCTCCTCAGATTCCATTGCCACCGGCTGGCAGATAAAACTTTCTGGACCTCTAAAAACGGGCACACATCACAAATTAGCGTCGACCTGAGACGACTACTCATTACACAAATAAATATAATAATGGAATTCGCGCAAACGGTGAGCAGTGCATCCCGCCCGGGACGTTACACATTTTGCCGTAGGTAGGCTAACATCCCTAGCGGGACGTTAAACATCCAAGGGGTGGTTTAAGTATTTATCCATATAAAAAAATGTATAATTTCGGAATATACTCAATCGGACATTTCATTTCACAATAAACACGATATATTTATGGTAATTGATTGACATTTGGACATTTAGAAAATTACTTGCTTGATATTTGGACAGTTAAGGTACCCTATGACACTCGGGATAACAAAGATCCTAACAATACCCACATACCTACTTCTAAATCAGTTCAAGCATTTAGATGTTATGTTAGGATGAAGAAACGGAAAATATATATAGATGAATATCAGTAGCTTTTGGAAAGCACTTGAAAAGCTTTCGAACCGAATGACTAAAACATACCGATCTGGTTCCGTCGTCCCTGTTAGCTTTCCCATAACGTTTTTGATGGTAACATTCCTAAAAATGTTCTGCACGACGAGATTCACTTTTAAATCCTGTTCCAGAAATCCTGGTCCTAATTTATAGAGATCTTCCTTGAGTTTTCCTCTCCACGAAGGCGGTGCTTGGTCGCCTGCCATATAACTGAAACAAGGGACCAATTCGTTGGTACGTATTAAATTTCTCCCATTTTTCCTAAGAACTTGGTTTATACGTTTAAAAATTCTGAAAAAAATATCAGCTGGAAAACTGTCTAATAAAGAATAGCGCTATGACTAATCTTAGACGGAATTTCTGGTATTCTGATAGGCTAAAAAAGAATTGTTTTTTTTTAAATCTCCCTACTGTGCAAACCAACGCACAAAGAAGTATACAAACAAGACCACCTACTCGAGAATCAAAAAAGTATATACCTAAATATGTCAATAAACCAATAACTACACATACAAAATGTTCTACATACAAAGTTTATATGAGTTAAACAATCCATATTGAGTATATAAAAAGGTATGTTAAAATCATTATCTGAACGTTTCAAATTATATCTGAACTGTCAAATAAAATGAAATCGAGTTGTTAAGTAGTTTGAATAGTCTGGTTATTCTATTGCAGTAATAAAATGCGATACATCTGCGAATAAAATGCGAACTCCAACAAGACAACGACCAGTAACGCCCATAGACACGACACAAGACATAAAGACAGACATGTACAACCAAGAATGAGAACGACCTTTGGACAAAGACACTATATTTACCTAGCGAAAAAACTCCATAACATATTTACCACGTAATTAGGCTAAGCTACAATCATTCAAAATGACGCTCACTACAAAAGACTGGTAACATTATGGTTGTTACACTCGACGAGGGAGCACTGTGAGTCGTTAGTAACTAACGTTATTAAATAGGTGCACAGATGATTTATATTACGTATTATTGTTATTATTATCTCATTAGCCTCATAACTGTATTCATATATCTCCCATATATATTATATCTCATTTATTATTATTTTTTTGTGTAATATATATACTAAATTAGTTATACAATATACACTTGTAGGATTTCCCAAGATTACAGAAATTACCTATACACCCGACAGATGAACTCAGTACTAAATATCAGCTCAATACAGGCTCTGCCTAGTAGTGATGGGCGTGATTCTCAATTTTAAATCACGCAACAATCACGTTACTGGTATTTTTTCACGCGTGATAATAACTGCTACTCGTGATTTTCGTGATTGTACTGAAATGTACTGTGAAACGTTAAGTAACAAAGTTTCGTCAATGTGATAACTGATAACAGAAACGCGCATTATATTTGCTTAATATTTATTAGTAATTAGAAGAATTAGCGTTCAGAAAGATTATCTCTCTTGCTCTTTTGGTGCTAAGCCGAGTTCGTCTTTCTGAAATAATGTTATTTTATTGCTTTAACAAATCATGAGCAAACTCATTTACACGAACGATTACGACACGAGCGATAACAGTGTCCAAATTCACGTTACGTACGAAATGAACGCGCCACTCATCAGTCATCGTCCAGCCGGCTCGGGCGTTCGCCCAGAACGAACGGCAAATCACTGATCCACTGATCGCCGATCACATCAAGAATGAACGAAACCAAATGAACGGTTCAATTAGGCGCTCACCGATCATCGTTCAGTGGCGCGCCGCGCGGTCGTTCGACGGCGATCAGTGAGAACGGCCAATCACTGATCATATAATCACGCGTGATCGGTCGCGTCGTAGCGGCGCCGAGTGATGGCAACGCGGTGCTGTTCGTAGCCGTGATTCAAATAGCATGTTCTTTCAAATTCTCGTAACGCGTTCTTCGTGATTGCAAATATCACACGTTATTGTTATTGCTATTCGTGATCACACCCATCACTACTGCCTAGTGAGGTGATAAAATCCCACCGAAGCCGCACTTTTAGCAAATTTCCAGGGTTCTACATTTTGTATGTACGATCATGTAAAATATATTATAGGAAATTTAATCATGTACCTAATACTAGGGATAAATAAAATAAATAAATAAATAAAAAAATCTAAAGCATTAATTAAAATCACCCTGGACCCTGTTTAGAACTGACATTACCTCTGGCAATCTTACCTATAACAATAAAAGCTGATGTTGAAAATTCTGACCTAAAGGCGACTTACACAGGTAAGATAAAGGAATACAAAATTATATTAGGAGATATAGCTTTCTGCGCGGATTCCAGTAGACCTGGGAGTATTACTCTGCAATGTCTCACTTCATATCGAGACTGTACAATAAATATACTGGATGTTCTTAGTAGCCATATCGCTCAATCAAATAACAAATTATTGTTAAAGACATTAAATATACAAGGAATACAGGGAGGCGGATGGAAGTATAAGTTGGTTAGGGTTTGTGCGATAAAAATATTTATTTAATGAAGCATTGAATGATAAAATAGAAGATGGGCTTCGTATAATAACAAAAGGGAGCTGGTTCCAAACCCGGCCCGCGTGAATTTCGAAGGAGTTATATATATATAAACAGATGAGAGATGAAGAGGAATTATTAGTGTGACATTCGTTGCTTACGAGAACAATATTGCTGCATCGCCGTAGCTGATACTCTGCGACGGTATTTTTGGAATCTTTGAATCATTCATCGCTATTCTGTGAACACCATCTGAAATGCATAACAATATTGACAATAAAGAAAAATGATAGTAGCTCGTCCCATCCTGAATAATGACAAACGATCAAAATATTTATAATTAAATAAAAACATTTATGCCATCTTATTTCGGTATCACAATGCATCAAAATGGATATTGATCAATAATAAATAAGTATCATAACTTGATTCGTTTACTTTCCACAGAGGTTTAACTGCTATACTCACTGAAAAAACGTCATATTTCAAAGGTTGTCATCTTTTACCATAGTGTTGTAAAAAGTAATATGTTCAAAATTAAAAATTGGATGCTACTTCTTATCTATCAGCATGATTGAATAATGACCTAGTATAATTAAAACAATAATGTATTATCTACTAGTGTGCTTCCTTAATAATAGATACATTGAGTAAAAACGGTATTAGATTGCTTAATGCCATAGTACGTTATGGCAATCCGACCTGATAGCATTATCAGGCGAAACGAATAGTAATTATTTGTCCAACTGTAATAACATTGATTTTTTACTGTTTTTCTTCTTGTACTTTTTTAAGTGCTGATTGATTGTAAAAACCAATGGTAGCTATTATTTAATTCCATTATTAGAGCCATCTATGGCATTTTATATAGGCTCATTATATAACAAAAATAATGACAGCGATTAGAGTGCCTTCTATTAGTCTAGGGCGTAATTGTAGCTTCCTCTACTTCCTCAGCCTGGTTTGGTCCACTCCTGGACGTAGGCGTCTTCCTTTTCCTTCCATGTCTGCCTTCAGCCAGTTGGTCTCTACTGCTTTTCTGATGTCGCCCAGCCGTTGTCGTTGTGGCCTCTCTACCAGTCACTTTGTGGTTCTTGGTCTCCAGTGGACAAGCCCCTTCAGCCACCTCGCGTCATCCTGCCTTGCGGCTGACCTGCCAAGCCCTACTTTAGTCTAGCGATACTTTTCATGACATCTATCACCCTAATGCGCCTTCGTATCTCTTCATTGCACACTGTCGCGGAGACTGATGTCCAGCATTGGTCTCTCCATGGCCCTTTGGAATATTCTGAGGCGGTTGGCACTGCTCTGCTTTAGAGGCACTGTTTCAAGTCCGTACGCTACTGGCAGCACGCATGTCTCACAGACTTTCCGCTTTAGATTGATGGGCAATGCTGCCCATCAATTGTTACTTATTATATGTCAATTAAAAAAATTGCATCTTTATGTACCTAAATAATATTAAAATAATAAGATCTATAATTTAAAAATTCGTTTAGTATTATATTACTATTCTATTTTGAGATACGATACTTTAGCGGCATGTTTAGAACGCTATCTATCATATACCACGAACGCCGCCATATTGCACATGAGAGAACATTGATCAATGTTTGGATTTCTGAGTTTCATAGTAAACGACGTGTTTCATAGTAAAATCCTAGCTGCCGAAACGTAGTACAACATTGAGCATTCTAATACTAAATACATATAATTAATTCTAATTGAGTAACTAAACAATAATTTTCAGTACACTGTTTTTTGTGTCTCATAGAAAAACATTCGATACTTTCTGCAATTACAGATTTCATTATTATTTGGACTCGAGGGCGATATTACTATATTTATAAAAGTCCTATATATATATATATATATATATATATATATATATATATATATATATATATATATATATATATATATATATATATATATATATATATATATATATATATATATATATATATATATATATATATATATATATATATATATATATATATATATATATATATATATATATATATATATATATATATATATATATATATATAGGAGTTTTATAAATATAGCCGTATATGGTTAAAACAAGTAGCATAGTAAATTTATCTACGATTCATGTAACTCAAATGGTTCATAGACAAATTTAGCATGCTAAATTATTCAAGAATTACCACCCATGGCGTCTCGCTCGCACGAGCCCCGCAAGTTTTTTAGTTTTTTATGGGAAGATGGTTCGAAATAACTAAAATATAATTCCTAATAAAACTTCGTTTAATAAATAGCTATTATTTCTATGTTTTTATCTTAGTAAGGAATGCCAATACCAAGATAAATACAGACATCAGTTTATATTTATTTTTTAATAATAAAGAGAAGAAAATATCGAGAAACTGACTCGGTATGTAACACGGAAAGGATTTGAAGATTAATTTCAGATTTTCAGATGAAGAAGATAACATCATCAAGCCTTCACTGATTTCAAAACCTGATACGGTGGCTCGCAGTGGTAGTTCTTTGCTTACCGATTACTATCTAGTAAACGAGTATTAACTGTCAACTTCTAAGCGTCGTCGTTGTCAACTAATGTAGCCAATTTCAAATGATTCGGCTTGTGTGCTCGATTCTGTACGGCGATCTCGGCGTTTTATTTTTATTCATAGCTAGCTAAACCCGGCCACCCTTCGCTGTGGCTCGGTCTGACATGAAATAAATGGGAAACGCACCGATGTCAAAGCAAAGCGCTCCGGATATTCACCGGTGCAGGAAGACTTTTGCCCGGCGTATTCAAATGAAACGTTTAGTCAAAATGTCAATTTACTATAAAAACACGCTCTTATTCGAATGCAACGTCATCAAAATGTCAAGTCAATCGACCGACCACGTTTCGGGTTTTGCGAGCACAAACATACGCAGGTTGAAGGTTTATATATAGGTATAACCAGTGGCGGATCCAGGATTTATGTTTGGGGGGGGCTGAGGGTCGGTCTCGCTAATAGCTATATCAGTAAACTAGCTGACCCGTGCCCACTTCGTTGGGCGGTAAAACGTTTTACTTGTGATGAAATAATGAGTGTGGTTTGGTTAGTACTGAGTGCTATGATTTATTTCCTGACTGCCAAATGAAGGGTTATATTTTTACTGCAATGTATGTATGTATTTACCGATAGAACCACTATCGGTCTCCTCACCGGACACACGACCCTTAGAGCTCATCTATTCAACCTTGGCTTGACTGAGAGTAAGGATTGCCGAATATGTGGCGAGGAACCTGAAGACAGCATACACATTGTTGGCCGCTGTCCAGGGCTCGCTGCCAAAAGACACAGTTTACTGGGACGAGCCTTTCTCGAACCCAGCGATCTGCCCAACTTGAAGGTCAGTGACCTACTTGGACTGGTAAGAAGTACCGGGCTACTAGCTGACCATTGACCTAACCACACAGTGGGTAGTTACAAAAGACCTTACAGATCTAGGTGACATCAAGGGCTGGAAACAAGCCCCCCACTCCATCTACTACTACTACATGTATGTATTTGCATGCCAATTTGACTATATTACCGTTATTTGTGAGTGTATTCTTGTGAGTTTCTTATTTGTGAGTGTCTTATCTCTTCAACCATTTATGCAGTAAAAGTGAAATTATATACAGTAAAGGGGAAAAGTCTTTTGTTATAAACACTTTAGACGATAAATTTCCTTATTTTGATAACAATTAATAATCGTTGATAATATGACCAATAAACATGACCTAACGATTTAAATTATTTTTTTAATTTGAAATACTACTTTTTGTGACTTAAATATAAAAGTTAGACATATGCTGTCGCTGACTTTTTTGTAGGCATTATCAATCTCTACAACTTTCTCTAGAATTTAATCATATATCTCTCATCGTTAAGGCAGCTCTAGTTAGAAACGTTTTCGTTCGACCGTTTTTTCCGACTTAATTTTGAAATCCGACTACCACGAAAAAGTCTTTTCATTTTTCGGATTTTTATATAGCCTATGACACTTAAATAACGTGGCTTTCTATTGGTAAAAGAATGTTCAAAATCGGTTCAGTAGATTCAGAGAGTACTTCATACAACATCACAAACTTTACCTCTTTATAATATTAGTATAGAAGTATAGATAGACGACACGGTCGCGGTTCCATACATATGTCGTATTATCCTTTAACTATTTATGCAGTAAAAGGGAAAAGTCTTTTGTTTTAAACACTTGTGACGATAAATTTATTTATCTTGATAATAATTCATAATTGTAGATAATATGAAAAATAAACATGACCTAACGATTTAAATTATTTTTTTAATTAGAAAAACTACTTTTTGTGACTTAAATATAAAAGTTAGACATATGCTGTCGCTGACTTTTTTGTAGGCATTATCAAGCTCTACAACTTTTCTCTCGAACTTAATCATATATCTCTCATCGTTAAGGCAGCGTTAGTTAGAAACGTTTTCGTTCGACCGTTTTTTCCGACTTACTTTGGAAATACGACTACCACGAAAAAGTCTTTTCATTTTCCGGATTAATATATAGCCTATGACACTTAAATAACGTGGCTTTCTATTGCTAAAAGAATTTTCAAAATCGGTTCAGTAGATCCAGAGAGTACTTCATACAACATCACAAACTTTACCTCTTTATAATATTAGTATAGAAGTATAGATAGACGACACGGTCGCGGTTCCATACATATGTCGTATTATCCTTTAACTATTTATGCAGTAAAAGGGAAAAGTCTTTTGTTTTAAACACTTGTGACGATAAATATATTTATTTTGATAATAATTCATAATTGTAGATAATATGAAAAATAAACATGACCTAACGATTTAAATTATTTTTTTAATTAGAAAAACTACTTTTTGTGACTTAAATATAAAAGTTAGACATATGCTGTCGCTGACTTTTTTGTAGGCATTATCAAGCTCTACAACTTTTCTCTAGAACTTAATCATATATCTCTCATCGTTAAGGCAGCGTTAGTTAGAAACGTTTTCGTTCGACCGTTTTTTCCGACTTACTTTGGAAATACGACTACCACGAAAAAGTCTTTTCATTTTTCGGATTAATATATAGCCTATGACACAATATTTTGCTTCTTTCACTTTTTTTTAATATATTTTTCATAATTAGAGTATGGCAACATTCAATCAGCTGATTCTGGGTTTTACTTAGATATGTAGAATTTTTTGGAGCTGTATTGGACAAATCTGAAAGTTTTGTTTATTTATGTTTTGGGGGGGGGGGGCTTCAGCCCCTTAGCCCCCCCCCCCTGGATCCGCCACTGGGTATAACGATATTATTAGATATGACTAATTTATTTTCTAGATTGAAAATCATTAGATATTTTAAAAAATCCGTACCTATCGCCGGTTGTAAAGGAGTTAGCGGGTCTCCAGTACCGTAGTATGCTGAGGCTCTTCGTATGCCGTAATGCGGCAACCACATTGAATCGGGATACGGCAGATCCTCACCAGGAGCAACCAGCTCAGGGTCAGGGTATAGAAGAACTCCTGCGCAACCACGACGCTCCGCTGTCATAATCTATGGCAAAATAAAGTGAAGCTTTTCTAACCAGCATTAGGATTGATTATTTTATTTTATTACTTACTCACCTTTGTAGTTACGGTTTTAAAAAGAAATTTTTTGTATGAATATTATATATTTAACTACTTCTTCTTATGCAACTTCTCTACTCAGTCTTATGTAACGTTCAAGTACAAATACATTAATTTCATCTTACTGTCGGCTCTTTAATCTTACAAGGGCTCAAATTGGTTTGTATGTAATAACTTTTGAAAGCTCATCCATACCACGAATGGAACTATTAGCGAAAGATTTTTTTAAAACAGATATTTAATTTTTGGTATTTCGATATTTCTAAATATCCGATCTTTTCTGAAGCTCCAATATTTTCTGAGATTACGATTTTTTTGCGTAAATACGCTATTTTCAGAAAGTACGATAATTTTTGTAAGTAGGATTATTTTTGAAATTATCATATTTTTGAAAATCAAAATATTTCATAATTATGATATTTTTCCTAATTATTATAATAAAATTATTATATAATTTCTTATTATTATAATAACATTATCTGAAAGGATTGTAATATTGAAACGTACAAAATTTTATAAGCGATAGTTTTTATTTTTATTTTTAGAAAAATAGGTACAGGGTATATACAGTAGGGCGGTGTCGAATACAACGGGCGAACCCGTCACGCCAGGCTGGTATAACGATATGTGATCATTCTTTCAGCCGCGGTATGAGAGTAGAAGACTTAGAAACAAGACGATCTAGTGTCTAGCTCGCTAACAAGCCGTTAGAGTCCAACGCCTTACGGCGAGGCACCGGGAAAGGTGCTAGCGGAAACCCAGCGGGCAGCCTCGCCCCATAACTACGAGTTTTCGTAGGATATCTCTGTCTGAAGTTGACCTTCAGGATACCTCCATCCTCCCGACTGGTTACGTGTACGAAGGCGCTTACGCGGCCTCTACCTGTTGTATTACATTTGTAGTTTAATTTGAATTTATCGCGGACCTGAGCGTTCTTTACCACTCGGGATCGAGTGGCCCAAAAACATTTCAAGGCTGGCATGACAACAGGTCAACATCCACCCCTGCTGCTTAGGAGGCAGTATATTACCATAATCTCCAGACTTCTTCAGCAATAAGTCAGAGTGCACAACCGATCGGCGTCGCCGAACGGTGCGCAAACCGTCCAGTAGCACCGGGATGCAATGCCGCCAGAAGAAAGCGGTCCACCAGATTTGAGGCCCGAGACGCGAGAGTCTTACCCGGAGTAGCCTTCCGCACGAGGAGGCATCTGAATAGGAGCTGAATCGTGAGTTGAGCCAATCCGAGAACAAAATTGATCTTATGGCCGAAGCTGCACGAAACCATTCGCTACCACAGTGTATATACAACTAGAGCTGGCGAACCCGTCACCTCAGGAAGTTTTAACGAAATTTGATCGTACTGTCTTTGATTTGACGCAGAAGACTTAGGACAAAACAGTCCACAGTCAAGTTTCGCCACATGCCTGTAAGAAGCCAACGCCTTACCGCGAGATAACCAAGTATGCTACCCAGCGGGCCGACACTCGCGCCCTTACTTCCAGTTGCAACCTGATTACTCCAGTCTCCCGACTGTTTACGAGTTCGAGGTCGCTTGCGCGGTCCTCTCCCTTGCGGTGAAACGGTGTCTACCGAATCTATCGCGGACCACAGCATCCTTTGCCCTTTACTTGGTAAGGTTTCAAGAGCAGTCGCCGTAAGGTGAACAATTACCCCCATCCCCCCCCCTGCCGCTGCTCTACAGGAGACAGAACTGTTTCCAGACTCCCCCGACGATTGGTCAGAATGCACAATCGATTGGCTGACGCCGCACGGTGCGCAAACCGTCAAGGAGCGCCAGAAGATGAATGCGCTGTATGTATACCAAATTAAAAACTGACGTCTTTATGTAAATAATACTAAAATAATAAGACGTTGTCCTGTCCAAATTTCAATAAATTTCTTAGTGATCGTTTTAACAATCATTGAAAAGCTATTGGAATATGTGAACAAAGGAATAAATCAGTTGTGTCCCCAAAGACTTTGCCGGGAATCATACAACCCCCCTCCCCTCTCCCGCCAAACCCAACAATTCAAAACCCCCTTCTAAACTCCGCCCCCCCCCCCTAATTTCCCGCTCCACATCATCACCCCATATATCCATCCCCCACCAACTAGAGTTGGTGGGGGATGGATATGTGGATAGTCTTGTGGGTAGACCCCCAACCCCCTCCCCCAACTCCCCCACAGCCCCCACGACCCCCCTAAACTTGTGGTTGCTTGTTTTTACTGTAGAAGAACGACCTAATACATCGGTGGAAAATACATTTGGGTAACGTGAAGTTGGGTTTCGTTGTTTCCCTCGTTAATTTTACAGTTGATTCCAAGTAAGATATCTTGGCATTTCGAAGTATAGCAGCATCTGGGTGAAGTCATTATTCTGGCACATTTCAAAATATAAATCAATACCGGAAAAAAATGGTACATAAATGAAATAACAACATTTATTGTTGGACAGATCGCAAAGAAAAAGAAAAGTGGAATAACATAATTTTATTTTAATTTATGCTGGAATGCGTTTTTCACTGATTTTTCTCAAGATCTTTCAGTTTTTATTCCAATTAAATACATTTGATTGATACATTTCCATCCCGAGAGTAGGTATAACGATCGAATCTAAAAAAGGTCAGGTCAAAAGGAATCTGTCATTCCTATTTAAAAATGGAAATACATATATCCGTCGTTCGAATTTGCAAATATTGTACCAATTTGAATGATAATTATATATGTACTTCTAGTATTTAAATGTAAGATTTAGCTTTAGTTTGATTATTTAACAAATTACTTACTACTTTGGATGTTACTATGTACAGTTTTTAGTACGTATATATTTGATTTATTGACTATTTCAATTGTTAGGCTTCTGCTTTGATTATTCAACTTTTTAACTGACTATTTTAATTATTGTGTGTTTAGTAGGTAGCCATTGACTATTATTTAATTTGTCTTGAAATACGATTCTACGACGAATAACTTTTAGTAGGTTCCAAAGTTTTTTAGATACTGTATATTTTTTAAAATTAATATATGTATGTAACGTAAAGATTAAAGTAGTAATGACACTTACTACTTAAAACAGAAATATTTTGACACGTCCAAGAGCGGTTTTTAGCCACCAATTGGACACGACGTAAATGTAATGTAATGTAATGAATCATAAGGAGAAAAACGCACTTTCAGTTTTTCCTGAATTTTCCTATTTTTCATGAAACTTTTCCAATTTTCTTTTCCGTTAGAATCTTATTTGGACTATTACGAACATTTAAAAAAATAGCCAAATGGTTTAACCGTCAACTTAATATGCCATTAGCAACGAACAGCATATCAGTTTTATTTATTATATATAAATTTAATTTCAAGATAGGATGCCGTACCTATAGGCGTGTTTATGGCGCCATCTAAAGTACGCCGCTATACTGTTATTCCATGAACGCCGCCCTACACTGAGAGAAAAAAAGACTAAAATAAACTAAGAATTACTAAAAACTCGAGTTAATCCCGTGACAACAAACGTATTATAAGAATCACGAATCATTTATTAGTACATTCTATTTACTAATTTCAAGTGTTGAAGTCCAAACTATGACGTCACGGAGAGTACAAGAGTTTTGTAATTCTGAGTTTGTAGTTTATTAATATCTGCAGTACAGCTACCACGAATTATGTTCAATATATTGAACATAATTAGGGAAAATATTAAATTTTTGGAATTATGAGTGCTATGTACATGTTGCGATTCTTAGTAAAATCCTCGCTGTCAAATCGTGGGTGGTGAACGGTTTCGTACAGCTTAGGCCACAACATCAACTTTGTTCTCGGATCGGCTCAAATTGGTGAAGGAGTCTGGAGACTATGGAAATACACTGTCTCCTAAGCAGCGGGGATGGATGTTAAACTGTTTTCACGCCACTCTGAAACGACCTTGGGCCACTCGATCCCGTGTGGCACTACGAGCAAAAAACGCCCAGGTCCGTGATAAATTCTAATTGAATTACCGCTGTAATATCGCGTCGGTCGCGTAAACTACTTAGGACCCATAACCAGTCGGGAGGACGGTGGTATCCTGAAGGATAATTCCAGGCGGAGATATCCCACCAAAACTGGTAGTTAGGGGGCGAGGCTGACTGCTGTATACCTTTCCCGGTGCCTCGCCGAAAGGCGTCGGTCTCAAACGGGCTGCTGACGAGCTAGACAATAGATTGTCTTGACTCTAAGTCTTCTACGCTCATCCCAGGCTGGTATAACATATCGTTATACCAGCCTGGGGTGACGGGTTCGCCCGTTGTAGTCGACACCGCATTACTGTCAAATCGTGGTACGACGCTGATCAATCTAATACGCTATATAATCAATGCCAGATGAAAAACAGAATCTACATAGGTAAAAACCTAATATATTTGTCCACCCTAGAACCCTGCCTACCCTAGAACGGGCTAGTCCCAGTTGGGTGACAGAATCAAATATGCATGAGATTCTGCCATTCGGTTGCTATTATTTTTCCAAGCAAAATCTATGTTTTATAGAAATTATTTTATAAATAAATAAATAAAATAAATTTTGAGACTATGGAACTCATAGTGGCGACAAAATATATTTAAGGGTTTTGAAAAATGAAAAAAAAAACAGCGAAAATTACCTTTTCTACGGTAGAGAACCGTCATATTGAATATAATAAAGGAATTAACCCCTCTCCTCGCGGAATAAAATTCAGCCGTCCCATTCGCGCGCGACCTTTTTGCGCGCAAAATCGACGACCTTGATAAAAACGACCATAACTTGTAAACCACTATACGGATCATAAAAAGAAGAACTGTAAAATGATCGCATTGAAATTTGACATATAAAACATTATAACCTTATCTCGTAAATCAATTAAGATAATAATGGCGACAAATTACAAATTTGGCGAAGTGAAAAAACTCGCCTATTTATCATTTCGATGTTTTTATCACAAAATACGAAAGTCTATGCGGAAATTGTATTTACAGTTATGTTCTTTATTAAATGCTTTACCAAAACCATTATTTTGTTTTACTTCTTTGCATACAAAAATATTTAGTTTTTCAGTCATAATAACCATGAAAAATTTGATGTCTCCTCGTAAAATTTTTTTTTTTTAATTTTGTATTTCTGACTACTTAGGGACTTTATTTATATGAAATTCTTTCATAATAACTTTTCCACTACACTACACTTCTTATAAAATCATACCAGTTCTTTCAGCTTTGTCTAATATTACAGAAAAATCCAAACTTTTGCGAGTCGGTGACGAAAATTTGGCATTAACTTTGACAGGTCATAATACAAAAGTGGATAAAGTTTTTCAAATATATTGTGTTATTATGTGCTTATTATATGTCTAATAACTAATTATTATACTCTAAAGAGTCACATTTCATAGAAAAACTATAGGAAATCACACTCAAAATATGGTAATTCTTCTATACTAATTACGTAAACAAATAGGTATGCGCACCCCGCGATTTCGCGAATATCGATAAAATTAGGCAGCGCGCCTGTCTATGCAATATCGCCGCGGTGCGATCTCATTTGTTTAGGCAAATTCGGAGTGTGATTTTCTAGTTTCTTCTATGAAATGTGACTGGAGTATAATAATAAGTTATTGGACATCTAATAAGCGTCAAGTTTTCAATACATTCGAAAAACTTCTAACCACTTTTGTATGCCTTTGCAATTATTATGAAATCAGACTATCGCGGTTGCTTCACATTATAGCTTTATAAACGAATTTACCGCGTGAAGTGTGTAGCACCCGACGTTTCGGCGACGTTGCCCAGGGTAGACTGGACAGCGGCGGCTGCAACGTCGCCGAAACGTTGGTGTCCAAACTTTACGTGGTAAATTCGTTTTTTAACCACATTTGTATCATGCCTTTGCAATTATTATGAAAAAGATTATCGCGGTTGTTTGACATTATAAATAGCTTTATAAACGAATTTACCGCGTGAACTTTGTGGCACCCGACGTTTCGGCGACGTTGCAGCCGCCGTTGTCCAGGGTAGACTGGACAGCGGCCGCTGCAACATCGCCGAAACGTCGGGTGCCACAAAGTTCACGCGGTAAATTCGTTTATAAAGCTATTTATAATGTCAAACAAACGCGTTAAGTTTTTGATTTCATAATAATGGCAAAGGCATTATACAGTGGTTAAAAAACGAATTTACCGCGTGAAGTTTGTAGCACCCCACGTTTCGGCGACGTTGCAGCAGCCGTTGTCCCGAGTAGACTGGACAGCGGCCGCTGCAACATCTCCGAAACGTCGGGTGCTACAAACTTCACGCGGTATATTCGTTTTTTAACAACTTTTGTATAATAATTATTATTTTCTAGAAGAAAACTCAAGAAACCATTTTTTTTTTATTTCAAAGTTCAAAGTTTATTTATTCCAAAAAACCCGGTAAGGGTATAGAACTTACAATTAATAAATACATTTTTTATAATATTCATATTTTAAACATATCATATATCTGGCAAAAATAAAATTAAATCAAGTTAGAAATCTGAAAGTCAATAAACTATACAAAATCAACCATTACATTGTCTAAATATTAAAAATATCATTTAGAAATATCAAAAATAGAATAAATTTCCAGTACAAAATTTTACAGTAACAGTCATTTGATAAAAATAAAACAAACATGTCATAAAAATAAACAAAACAATTGTACCGACTAAAATAAAAACTTTCATCAGTTGGTATATTAGGTATACAATTATTCGTTTCTTTATATACAAAAGAAACATAGAAAAATATGAGATTGGATTTTATCATTTATTTTTTATGCGACTTATGCTTTAATTTTTTTTTATTGGTACTAAATATCCAGTACAAAATAGTACATGCACGTTTAAAAATTGCCACATTTGATAAAAATTTATAATGTATCACAAAAAAAAAGTGCATAACACACATCACGTTACATCGTTGAAATATAATGATACATATAATCGAGTAATGGAGTTTCATCAAAATTCCTTGTAATTCAACAAAATTTCGAGTGAAACGTCGTTATTCTATATGAAACAGTAATAACAAAACGCCGCCCGTCGCTCTCCGCCGCGCGCCGCGCGCCGGCTACTCGCCCCGCCGCCGCTAGAGGTCGTCTGAAAATTAAAACAATATTATTAGTTCTCACGTCCTGTCTAAATTTCAATTCAATTTCAAAAACCTAATTCTGTTGTAGTGATCGAAAATTTCCCCTGACCGCAAATTTCTGTTTCTTTATTCCATCATAACTTCTAAACGCTCAGACCGATTTAGAAGTCTGCGGTATTACTAGAATCGTTATGTCATCCCGTAACAGTCCAGTGAAAAATGAATCCCCTTAGGGAATATAAAATCAATTGATACGTAGTAAAATTATTCATAAGTAGTAGAAAAGATATGTAGTAAAATTATTCATCGTAATATTCAAATTGTCGAACGGTACGCAAACCGTCCAGTAGCGCCCGGGGAAATCCACCAGGAGAAACCGATCCACTAGCCGTGAGGCCTGAGACGCAAGAGCCTTACCTGGGGTAGCCTTTTACACGAGGAGGCTACTGAATTGAGTTTCACAGAATCAAGGATCAGCAGACAAGAAGCCAACAAACTAAAAACACAAGGCAAGCTACTGGGTCGAATTATAATATTCCGATTGTAAAGTCCTCATTTGCCCAAAGGCATTTTTACTTCCTTGCGCCGAGATTTTATAATAATTTAAATGAGAGTTATAAGAATGCAAACAACTTAAATTCATTCAAAATACTTATAAAGAAGTACCTGCTTGAAAGGGGTCCAATGTATGCGGAGTCTCAATTGCTCTCGCTAATAATTTAAGTTGTTTTATTAAATTATATATTACTACCTAAACCAAATCTCGTGTATTATTTCCTATGTATACTATATGTACTAATATATATGTAATAATATATATATGTACTAATATATGTATAAAGATATTCAAAGTATGCAGATAATTGAGATTTCAAGTGAAATAGCCCTGTTTTCTCTTGTATGAGCTCCTTCATATACGAAATTCTCCTATCCTGACTAAAATGTATTCTCCAAAAGAAAAAGAAGAATAATAATGAGTATTCTATGTATCTAGACCCATTTGTTAGGTCCTTATGCACTTGGTTTTAGCTAGTTTGAATCAATTTAAGGTTTATAAGTTAGAATCGGCTGGTAACATACACTTTTAAAATCTCGTCTCGGTGAATAATATTGATTTTTGATGTACTATGACACAATTCCTATATAGTGGATTATCAAAGGTGTTCTATAGTTAGAGACTTCCAGATCAATGTATGCTAATAGTTTTAAGTCACTTTTCCAATATCGGATGATGATTGCCCTGTTTTCACTTGTACGAGAGCTCCTTCATATATGAAATTCTCCTATCCTGACTAAAATGTATTCTCCAAAAGAAGAAGAAGAATAATAATGAGTATTCTATGTGTCTAGACCCATTTGTTAGGTCCTTATGCACTTGGTTTTAGCTAGTTTGAATCAATTTGAGGTTTATAAGTTAGAATCGGCTGGTAACATACACTTTTAAAATCTCGTCTCGGTGAATAATATTGATTTTTGATGTACTATGACACAATTCCTATATAGTGGATTATCAAAGGTGTTCTATAGTTAGAGACTTACAGATCAATGTATGCTAATAGTTTTAAGTCACTTTTCCAATATCGGATGATGATTGCCCTGTTTTCACTTGTACGAGAGCTCCTTCATATATGAAATTCTCCTATCCTGACTAAAATGTATTCTCCAAAAGAAGAAGAAGAATAATAATGAGTATTCTATGTGTCTAGACCCATTTGTTAGGTCCTTATGCACTTGGTTTTAGCTAGTTTGAATCAATTTGAGGTTTATAAGTTAGAATCGGCTGGTAACATACACTTTTAAAATCTCGTCTCGGTGAATATTATTGATTTTTGATGTACTATGACACAATTCCTATATAGTGGATTATCAAAGGTGTTCTATAGTTAGAGACTTCCAGATCAATGTATATAGTGGATTATCAAAGGTGTTCTATAGTTAGAGACTTCCAGAAAAATGAATAAATACAGACCTTAGAGTGCTAGGCGGCGAAAGGCAGACAGGGGAAGCAGAGCGCGTACGCAGCGGCGATGTCTGAAAAGTAACAAAATACTGCTTAGTAGGATCGTCGATAATCTGACCGTCCTTAGAAGAATTGGTGTATTTGTACCCGCCGAAGACCGAGATTGAGAGAACGGGTGACTCTATAAATATCTCGGTCTCTCCGGGAAAATTTCAAACTCCTTCCTGGAAAAATTATCTAAAACCGCAATTTCCGCATCTCACATTCTTCGGCTTCGAAGGGGGAGCGAATGGGCGGTACGGTAAACGTTCACATGCGGCAAGGCAGCTGTCCTAAACCTACCTAAACTAGCGATTAGCGATTCGAAACTGGTTACAGGTTCGAAGTCGCTCGAGTGATCCTCTCCCTTGTCTTGCGGTGATCGGTGTGTACCGAATCTATCGCGGACCATGGCATCCTTTGTCCGGCTATCTCCTGGTATCGGGTAGCCGAATGGTCGAATAGAGTCGTCTTCGGATACTTTTAAACGCAATTTTGCTACTTAAATCTATGGTTTTAATGATATTGAGTATTCATGTGAGTTATTAGGAAGGTAAAGTACTCGTACCGAAAAGTTTTGGAAAATAAATAAATATTTGTATTTTATACCTCTCTGTAGTTGGGCGAAAAATAGGCGTCGGGTGGGCGGCCCGGCGGGCGAGCGCTGGGTTCTAGGCGGTGGCGGGTGGCGGATGCTGGGCCGGAACGGGCAGTCGCCCGCGCTGCTGGACGCGGCTCGGGCGCCGCTGTGCCCGCGCTGGCCAAGGGCTGCAACCGGCCCGCGTGGTGGAGGCAGCGGCGCAGCCGACAACCGGGATGATGACAGCGGCCACTCACTATTGAAAGACAAAAATACAATAAATTGACGATAAATTCTGAAAATAACATGGAATTCTTTATATACTTACTAATTACCCAGAGTTCCGCCGGGGCTTTGAAAATCGATCGACATTTTCACGATATCTGCGTCGTCATCGTCATATCCAACGTCATCATCCCAGAACGCCGGCGCTGCACCCTCATCTATTTCATCCGAATTGGACCCCGACTCCTCCAGGAGATCTAGGAACGCCTGGGGCGGCGTCCGATCCGGATCTCGATTAAAAGACATCTAAAAAACAAAAATACATTTTTCAAAAAAAAAACAAAATAGTTAGTAACCCAATCGTGTCTGTGCTGTTGACCGTTGAGAAAGTTAATGGGCCCTCGCTGAGGTAGCCACGAAGACCCATTCTGTTCAGGGTTGGTCACACTCACGGGTCGACACCTATCCGACGGCCTCCACGCATGAAATGCGAGCCCGGGTAGGACTCTGGCCTTATGGTCAGTTTCCCCTAGGAATCAAACTTCTGGCGCTCCTGGACGGTCTGCGCACCGTGCGGCATAAGCCAATCGACTGTGCACTCTGACTAACAACTTGGGTTGTCGACTACAACGGGCGAACCCGTCACCCCAGGCTGGTATAACGATCTTACACCGCATGGTGAGACACAGTCTAGATTTCCTCAGTAAATAAGCCCAAATTGAAAAAAAGTTGTATGTTATTTTAAGCTGCATTTTAGTTTTCCTATAAAACCCGATATTCAAATAACCAAATTTCTCAAAAATAAATATATCGAAAAAAAAAAATTTTTTTCCGTATTTTTTTGTTGTTTCATATCGATAGAAATCCAAGCCTTCTCTACAAACATTGAAAAATCTCGGTTTTTGCCGCCAAGATATAAACTATGAAAACGTGGTTGCATTTGTAAACGACGTGTAAATATCAAAATACATCTAATTCCTTGAGTATATACCTCCTATATTGAATAATAACGATTTTATAAGCGAAATAAACCAATATTATTACTACATTCGCCTGATATCATTCGTTTCGAAAATATTTTCGCTGCGACGCCATCGAGAATGCGATACGTCACTTCACAAATTTACTAAAAACTAAGTGAAAAAAAGGAAATGGCCTGCTCCAATCGGTAATTATCATTCCTACACAATTTTAGAATGCATATAACTCACTTTTACGGGTAAAATCCAACTAAAAACACTTAAAATCACAATAATTGTAGCGCGCCGCGTAGCACTCGTTCGGCGCTTTGTGTCGCTGTCAACAGTGGAAAGTTCCACGACGTTTGGAGTGTTGCAATATCTCATACAGCTTTTATCGCATGATACTATCGTAGAATTTAATAGTAACGAATCTTTGGCTATTTTCTGGCATCATACGATAAAATAAAGAAGCCCGTTCTATTTTTAAATGGATTTTTTCGCAAACGGCCCCCATCGCGTCCCCAAATGGACGCCCTTCATTTCAGTGTATTAAAACTTGCATCCCCAAAAGGACGCCTTTCATTTGAAGGGTTAACCAATTTTTGAAACCACGACTGCCATCTACACGTTGCGTTTCGTAGTAAAATCCCAGCTTCCAAATTATAGTACGACGCAGAATCTATACGCTATAATCAATTCCACTATGACATTCCTAGTAATCCTACGTCTCATCCTATCCTCTACTATTCCCCCTCCTTGCGAATATTATCTAAATCCTCATTATTATTTTTTTGAAATAATGGCGTTTTTGTTATTTGGTTATTTTTTGTTGTAATAATGTATAAGTTTATTTTGTTTATTTCACTTTTTATTGGCACCTAAATTCTTACACTTCTGAGAAGGTTGGCTGTAAGAGATTGTACTTTAGGCAATAAGTCCGCCTGTTGTACATTTTTTCAATGTGCAATAAATAATTTCTATCTATCTATCTATAGATATGCCACAAAAACAGATTTTTCATAGGTAAGAACTTAATATAATTGTTCACCTTAGAACCCTTTCTACCCTAGAACGGGCTAGTCTCAGTTGGGTGACAGAATAAAATAAGCTTGAGGTTTTTCCATTCGGTTCCTCTTATTTATTTAAGCAAAATTAATATTTCATAGAAATTAATGCTTAAATAAATAAATAAAATAAATTATGAGTCCATGGAACTCATAGCGGCGACAAAATATATATATATTTAAGGATTTAAAAAAAGGATTCAAATAAACAGCGAAAATTACCTTTTCTCCAGTGGAGATATGGCCGATGCGCAGCAAGCAAACGCTTCCATCGACTCCACTCGAGTAGTTCTGATGCAAAAGATCAAAATCTTCTTCTCTGCCATAGTTGGCGTAGACGAGAGTAGTAGTTATATTTCCAGATGGGGAATATGCGACAAATGCTTGAGGAAACTCCTTCGATGTTAGGACCGGGTCGAGTAAAGGGTTGAGATAGTCTATCTCTTTGAAAGACGCTTCGAAAACTGTCGACTTTCCGCGTTTAATCGAAAGCGAATTGGCTCGGTCTGGATCGGGGTAAGAAAGAAGAACACTGAAATAAAAAATAAAATAAATGGAGTTTATTTTGTTTTAAGAACAATACTTGTTTTATTACTGAAATATTGATAATCGTGAAACGCATGCTAAATCAACCAACTGGGTTCAATGCTAATTAAGAAAAAATACTACCTTCGTAGTAATAAGCCCGCGTTTTGCATGAATAACAATAACTCAAAAATGAGTTCATCTGATCAGTTTGGTGAGGGTATAACATTGTACAACCAGTATTCGGCAATCGAATCTCAAAGTACAGCAAAGTTCATAAGATCGATAGGTTCGGAATGGTCATGCGTCCCTATCGTGTGACCTAAGTACCTACTGGCCCATGGGCTAACGGGCTAACGGGGGCTATTTGGGGGCTAACGGGCCCATGATGAGTTGGCCACGATGACCCATGTGTCCAGGGTCGGTCACACTCACGGGTCAACACCCATCCGACGGCCTCCTCGCATGGGGTGCGAGTCCTGGGTAGGACACTGGGTCAACCAGTCTCCCCTGGGAATCAAACCTCTGGCGCCCCTGGACGGTCTGCGCACCGTGCGGGGTTTGCTCCAATCGGTTGTGCTCTCCGACTAACAGTCGGGGGAGTCTGGGAACTGTACTGTTTCCTATAGAGCGGGGGTGGTTGCGTACCTTATGGCGACTGCTCTGGAATTGACCATTGGCCATCCGATCCCGGGTAAGAGGCGGGCAAAGGACGCCTTGGTCCGCGAAGATTGTACGGTCTGCGCACCGTGCGGGGTTTGCTCCAATCGGTTGTGCTCTCCGTTTCACCGCTTCATAAGGGAGAGGACCGCGCAAGCGACCTCGAACTCGGTACCAATCGAGAGACCGGAGAAATCTGGTCACAATTGGAAGTGAGGGCGCGAGTATCTCGAGCCCGCCGGGTTTACTCCTGGCTAACTCGCGGTAAGGCGTTGGACTCTCACGGGTTGTTGACGTAGCTGGACGTAGAATGTACTGTCCAAAGTCTCTACGTTCACTGCAGGGCGATAGAACGACTAATCGTTAAAACGTCCTGTGGTGACGGGCTCGCCCGTTGTAGTTGACACCGCAAGATGGCCCACAGGCAAATTGACGTCCAAATAGAGCACTAAAGGTTTAAAAAAATATGCATTTCATTGACTTTAGGCCCGTTACACAGTCACAAGGATGCTCCGCGCTCCGAGCTCCGCTAGCGGTTTCCCCGCTGACGGTTTCACCGATTGATTCAACTACACAGTAACCTGTAGGGGCCACGCGTAGGGCTACTTTGCTTGCGGAGCATCCGCGCCACTGTGAAAACTCCCTTAACAACAATGACACCTTCTCCGCGCGCGGATCGCGGAGTATCCGGGTGACTGTGTAACGGGCCTTAGGTGGCTATGGCCCCCGTCAATCAGTGGTGTAGGTGGTCCAAGATGCCCGGGTCATTTTATAATATTAGAGCCTCGAGAACTAACGATTTTTCATAATTTTAACTAATGTGCCCTTCTAGCACCTAAAGAAATGATAGTAAAACTCTGAAAATATCATTTACAGTGGTTTTCCCACTATATTTATTGACGATCAGCTGCCAGAACAAAGAGCTATCTACGTTATTGTTTGTTATACTAATCCTTGGTTACGCCTGGTTTGGACTTTAATCACCTGTACTATCACGGTGTACCGTGGAGTTGATCTGTGGCTAGACAGAAGATATGGTTATTTGGGGGGGGGGGGCATTGAAATAGAATAGAACATATTTAAGAGAGAAAGTTTCCATTGATAGCCAATAAAGCAATTTAAGCAAGCCAAAATAAAAATGACGAGTATTCAAAACTATGCTACTAGCCAAATTACATAGCGTCTTGTAAATTATAGTCTCGTTCACGGTAATTGTTGAAAATAGCAGGATAACAACGACTAATAAAGGTAATAAAACAAAATTCAGGCGGCCTGCGACCAGTCGATTGCGATCGATAGATGATTCTAATACATTCATCAATAATCATGTTTTATTTATTATTTTAAAAATAAACTATTTCGTGCAGCTTTGGCCTGAGTCATTCCCGTTTGGCCGTTGTTCACTCCATGGGAGATAGAACGACCTGGTGACATTAAAACTGGGGTGACGTTTTCGCCCGTTGTGTTGGCAAGAAAGTAAAATAATAATTTAATAGGAATGTAAAATTATCTTACGTATATGGATCTACCCTCACAGAATCCATAATATCGCTCCATTCTTTAAAAACATACTCAGCCAATTGGTCGTCTCTCTCAGATCCCGCCAAGTGAGGCTCCTTAGACACCTTCATAAAATTATTCTTAATCCTGTCGACGTCGATCAACGAGAACGCCTCCTTGATAGTCTTGCTCTCTCTCTCGTCTTGAAGCACCTTGATGTTGGTGCAAGTGCGGTGGAAGAGCGAATGCCCGAAAAGTATGCCAATCAAGATGCCCAGCGTGATGAGAATCACCACTAGCATCACTTTGGTCGTCTCGTGAGATTTCGAATGTGCCACACTAACGATGGGGTTCCTTTTCCACGAGGAAAGCATTTTGCTCAAAACTGTCAATAACAATGGCAAGAAAATATTCTAGAATGGCTCGCCACGATAAAATATTATTAATTCTATTAGAGCACGGTAGATTAATATTTAACAATGGTAGATTGTTTTATCTGGAACTAAAACCAAGATCTCGGGCCAATAGTGTTAAAATATTTAAGAGGGTATTCTGGCTTAAGAATTTAAAATACTAGATTTTTTTCCTTTGCATATTTTCAAAGAATATGTCCTCAAAAGGATTTTTCAAATTCGAATTATTTTCGGAGTTACAGTGACTTTTGTGTCGTAGCAAATGAACCGATCGTGCCGGAACGAATCGATCTATAGACCCCCGTACTATAAGGTAATCCCCGACTTCATGATTATGAAGCTAGAACAGCTCATTTAGCTGTAAGAACTTCAGAAAATGCTAATTTCGAAGTGGAACCAAATGTGAGAATTAAGTACTATTATCTGAGTTACGCTCTCTTTATCTTAAGTTCGACTTAAACGATTTATTTGAAATTTATCCGGGACGACGGTATAAAAAAAATATAACGAAAAATATATAATAAAAATTAATAAATAGAAAACAGTGGCATTTTTTTCAAATCGTAGCCATTTTGAGTAAAAAAGAATATCTTTTTTTCCAAGGTCGGGGCCATAGCAAGGTCCTTAGTAATCAAGATATTTTTATTTTTCTTTGTTCCATAACACTAAGGGTTGGAATCATGTCAACCAGGACGTACCTTTTTTAGCCCCCATTTTACTACCTACTCTTTAACTTTTTAATTTTTGTTTTTATTTGTTGGTGTTTTTTTTTGTATTCTTGAAACGTCAATGAACATTTTGTAAAAAAATGGATGTTAAAACGATTTTTTATCCTTAACGGAAAAACGCCTAGAGTTTAGGCCTCTAGACTAGAATACCCCCTTAATTCTTTTTCTTTCTTATGATCCAGTCTTGGGGAGCTAATGGGCACTGTTGCAGTTTGGCCACTAAGACCAATGTGTTTAGGGTCGGCCAAACGCACGGGTCAACACCAATCCGGCGGCCTCCACGCGGAAGTGCGCACCAGGTTAGGACTATCACTGAGCCAGTTTCCCCTAGGAGTCAACCTTCGGGCGCTCCTGGGCGGTTTGCTCGCCGTGCGGCGTCAGTCAATCGATTGTGAATTTCGACTGACAGCCGGAGAAGTCTGGAAAGAGTATTGTATTCTATAGAGCCGGGGTAGTTGTTAACCATACGGCAACTGCTCTTGAAACGTCCAATCGTCTACCCGATTCTGGGTGAAGAGCCGGGCGAAAGATGCCGTGGTCCGCGATAGATTCGGAAGACACCGAATCACCGCTACCTAAGGGAAAGGACCGCGCAAGCGACCTCGAACCCGTAACTAGTTGGTAGGCCGGAGAAATCTGGCTTAAACCGGTATACAAGGGGCGAGGTGGTTCCACTGTTACCTTCCTAGTGCCTCGCCGTAAGGCGTTGGTCTCTTGCGATATCGTGGTTTTTGTCCACAAAGTTTTCATACGCTCTCCTTACGGGAGATAGAACGATCATTATCGTTAAAACTTCCTGGGGTGACAAATTCGCCCGTTGTAGTCGACAACCACAAATGCCCCACTCTGGTTCCGTGAAGCTTAGGTGATGTTGGCCAAACTGTATGTCATCTGGCCTGCCCAAATCACGATTCAACTCCTATCTGAGGGTAGTATTAAACTATGCCTACCTCTGGTAAAATGAGAGTGAATTTTGTTATGAGTCTTTAATATTCCTATATTTTTTAAATATCAACTTTATGTTTTCAACGACATAGTGATAGTAGAGTATACTGAGAGTTCTGAAGTGACCTCGCCATGATTCATTGCGGTCAAGATTATTTCAAATTCTTATGGCTCGCTTTTGGAGAGAGAAAATATGCTGCCTTTAAACTGCGGTACACTGCAACCAGAAGGAAATCCTATAACCGAGAATTGACCCCAAATAGGAAAAGTATATTGTTTCAGTATATTTAATGCTGATCAATTTCCGTATTTGCTTTAGTAAGAATCCGGCACTTGAAAGCCTCCTGTGAGGATTCCACCTTAGCTTTTCAAGCAGAAGAGCAAACATATCCCCGAAAACTCTAATAATGAATGAATGAATGAAAATCTCTTCATTGCACAATAAAAAACAAGGTAGGTACACGTAGCGGCGGACGTATTGCTACATAACAATATCTTCCAGTCAACCGACATGCTGATGTGAAAAGAAGTGTAGGCAAAAACTGAAGTAGGTACAGTAAGATACAATAAAATATAAAATTAAATTGTAAATTATAGCAAATATTATGCATTTTATGCGTATCTAAATCCAAAAGTAAATAATTTTTCGAGTAGTACATACCTAATACATATATACTTCCCAAAAGCCATATAAGAAGTGTAGAATATAGTTTTAAGCTGATTAAAAGTCATGTAAACGCGTTCAGCCTAACTCTCAGCTATGTAAAGGTGTCATTTTTCGGGGGCTGTGAAAGCGGCCGGATTACACCGCCCCCGAACGTCGATTCATACCCCGCACTCTCCCATTTCTAGTACTGGGAGAATACTAGTACTGGTCGGGGGCGGCTTAGTCCGCCCTCGTCGCCAGCTCCCGATTCTTCGGAGCTCGCGCGCGGGCAGTAGGCCATACTCGACCAAACCTATTTGGCGAGAGTCTTGGGCATTTTATGTTTCGAAACGTATGCATTTTGTAGTTTTTCTGGGATTTTTAAGAAATTTTGTTTTTTTTTTCATTTTTAACAGTATTAAGGAAATTGTGCCAGTCATCTGGCAGCACCGCGGCCAACTACCCGAACTTTGTGCGGATGCTCGATACTCACTCGTTCGGTGCAGCGCTCATTTCACACCACTTCACACCACCTACAAAATGTTTGCTCGGACATTTTTATGATTTCGCAATACATAATAATAAAAATAAATAGAAAGGTATTTCGGGATATAATTATATAATTTGTTTTTATATATATAAAATCCTAATATTTAGACTGTCAGCGCCATCTACCTTCCGTTTCGCGAACGATAAATCATGAGATTGACTATAGACAAAGAGGGGCTACACACTATATTATCTTTGGGCTCTTGTCACGGAGAAGGAAAGGCGAGCTGTCAGCTGACTTCAATCGGTTCAAAAATATTTATTAGCGATGTCCGGGAAAGAAAGGCTGGCCATTTTCCCGTCGCGAGGGTGAGTGCTTTACGAAATACAAACTAATTGGAGCGAGTGTCTTTCGGTTTGTCATGAAATGCGATGCCATTTTAGGGCGCAGATGTTGATGAAGGCTCGCCTCGCAGGAGCACAAAAAGGACATGGATTGCTTAAAAAGAAGGCCGACGCGCTGCAAATGCGATTCAGGATGATTCTCAGCAAGATTATCGAGGTTTGTGGCTTTTCCTGTGTTTGTTACCACCCGATTTAACCCTTGGAGTAAATGGGTATTTTAATGGATACATCTGTCTCTTTTGCAGGATTTTCGGCGACATCGACCTTAAAGTACTATAACTACGAAACTACTACACCAATCATAAAAAGAACAACTGCACAATGATTGCATTGAAATTTCGAATATAGAATATTGAAATATCATTTTGTAAAACAATTAGATAATTATGAATAAATATGAGAACGTCAAAGAAGTGAAAAAAACGCGGAACCAGATCTGGTCGTATCATACTCAACGGATAATTGTTTCAGAACCAGATTTGGTCGTATCATACTCAAGGGGTTAACTTAGAAATCCACTTCCCATGGGTTTGACGAATCTACCAGTGTCAGCGTAATTTGTCTCCATCTTAAGGTACCTACGGTCTGGAGCTCATGTCGCACGACTGCACGACCTGCGACGTGACACAACTGCTTAGTGTTGCAATTACGCAATGTCCCAAATATTTGCAGGAATCCTGGAGATGCAGGGACACCGCGTCAGTCGCACGAAAGGGTGTTAAAATATAAAATGGAAAGCAGTTTTTTTTTAATTCGTGGGCCACTCCAAAAGTACTGGCATATCATCCCTATAAAGCCAGATAGGAAATGCAATATGAAATCGAAGATTATCGCGGTTGTTTGACATTATAAATAAGAAACGTCGGGTGTTACAAGCTTCATGCGGTAAACTCGCTTTTATCTTATTTATTCAAAAGACACTAGATAAGTTATCTATCTAAGGGTGAAAAGCAATTTACCAAAAACTTTTTTTTATCGTTTTAAATGTAGTCTCCCTTTAACTCAACCCACTTGTTTCATTTTCTCTCTAATTCATTGGCTAACTGCAGAACGGGAATATTTGTCATTTTTCAAATTTTACATGATACACAAAACACAGTCTACGGAACAATATTCTTAGGAAACCCTATTACTAAAAAAATGTTACTAGTATAATCAATAACACCCATAGCCCTTTTATTTACCCTATCTTAAAAAAGAGTCGTTAATAATAAGAAATTTTTGATTTTAAAAATGTCAAATTTTTACCATAAGCATGAATTAAATGTGTTCTTTTTGCAGTAAGTCTTGCAGTTTCCTCTGTAGAAAATGAAAGAATTATGTTATTTTACTGACTTTTTTTCATAAATATCCATTTTAATCCTTTATGAAACGGTCGCTGTTTGAAACGGCAGGACATGCATTCATGATTGCTCCAAAAACGCCACGATTTAATGAAATCAATACTTTTCTGCGGTAAAGTGTTCCAGCTGCGATGAAAAAAGCCTAGCATATAGATACTAAAATTACCTCCTTTTTCAGTAATTTGTAAAGAAGAGCAGTTACATTTTAAAACACAAAACCCTTACCTATCTAGTTGATGACTCATTTTACGCCGCTAAACTCCATTCATTGTTTCTTCCATTGGTCATTGGTCATTGGTCATCCATTGGTCATTGTCCATTATTTTTTACATAGCTGTCCAAAAAAAAAGTGTTATGTGTTTAGGTTTCATGTATGTATGTTTTCCGTTTCTTTATTCCACCATAACTTCTAAATGCTTAAACCGATTTAGAAGTATGTGGTATTGTTATAATCGTTATATCAGTCCGAGTATCATAGGGTACCTTAACTGTCTAAATATCAAGTAAGTAGTTGTCTAAATTCACAAATGTCCAAATGTCAATAATTTAGCAAAAATATATTATGTTTAGTGTCAAATGAAAGGTCTGATTGAGTTTCTTCCGGAATAATACATCTATCTATATGAATAAATACATACACTAAATAAAATACAAACGGAGCTGCCATGGAATTCACCGACCAAAAATCGGGCCCATCATATATAATTATTATACTTCTGGGAGGTGAAGGGTGGATTCCGGACTAACGACCGGCGGTGGTAGGTTTAGGACAGCTGTCTTGCCACATGTGAGCGTTCACCTTACCACCCATTCACTCCCCCTTCGAAGCCATAGAATTTGAGATGCAGAAATTGCGGTTTTAGATAATTTTTCTAGAAAGGAGTTGATTATTTTCCTGGAGAGACTAAGATCTTTAAAAAGGTGAAACAAAGATTTAGCTGGCAGGCCACGAGCGCCTACTTCCACCGCGTGAAGGTGAACAGTGAAGCCATTCCGGGTGACGGCATTTGCGAGGTCATGGTATTTATTTAATTTGTACTCGTGGTCTTTTGGGATATTTGATTCCCATGGAACAAGTAATTCTACGATAAGGACCATCTTCCGAGATAGATAGTAAAAGGTTATATCTGGACGCAGGGCTGTGCATCCGAGACTTTCAGGGAATTTATACTGCTTAGAGACCGAATCGACCTCCATAATCCAATCTGAAGCTTTCTCGATTATTGAGAAAGGTTTTGCAGTGAGATGTTTTTTGCCTTTAAAGCCAACCCGCACAAACTGTATTGGGGGTTTGGAGGATACGGTGGAACCCTTGTTGGCACGGGCCACTGAGAGGCTAAGTACCTCGCGAATAACAGCAAGGACTTTGTCGTGGCGGTAAGTGTACCGTCCTTGATCCAAGGCCACCTTGCAGCCAGCTAGAATATGTCTAGCTGTGCAAGGGGTGTTGCTACAAAGGGGACATGAACTATCCTCGGCATAGCTCCAACGAGCGAGGCTACTGGGGTCTGGAAGTGTATGTTGAAAGGCATTTAAATAAAATGTCAGCATCTCTGGTGTCCAGTCATACAACATTACTTTCCAGTGCATTGGAGGAGGAATGCAAAAGTCTCCAATTGTTGTCCAATCATTCTGGCATTGAAGGCCAATAGCGTGAGCCATACTATTGCTGTCGTTATCTCCCCGCAAGAGAGACTTCTTCAAGTCCACATCGCTTATGGTTGTACTGCCATACCCCAGACCAGTGCCATTCTGACTGATTCCAGTAAGGAACTTTTTGTGGAAGTCAACGCGTGCTTGTAGATCATTTGACTCACTACGGCCACTTACTACGTGCTTCGATAATGCCGGGTCCTTGGAATTGCTTAGAATCGAATTTTTGGTTATTCTGGAGTTGGCGTAGAGCAGAGAGGGCAGTTTTGGAGCTAGCCCAAAATTGTGTTTGGACCTGAAGAGAGTCGAGGGGTCAGCTGGTTTGGCTAAGGACAACCAGGATTTTAGACTAGCTATCACTAGTGCATCCAGACGAGACAACTTGCGGTGTCAACTACAACGGGCGAGCCCGTCACCACAGGACGTTTTAACGATTTTCTCGTTCTGTCGCCTTGCAGTGAACGTAGAAGACTTTGGACAGAACAAATCCAACGTCCAGCTACGTCACAGCCCGCAAGAAGCCAACGCCTTTACCGCGAGATAGCCAGTATGTTACCTGACCACAGCATCCTTTGCTTGGCTGTTCACCCAGGATCGGGTAGCCGATGGTCGTTTCAAGAGCAGTCGCCGTAAGGTCCGCAACCACCCCCGCTCTATAGGAAACAGTACTGCTTCCGACTGTTAGTCAGAGTGCACAGTCGATTGGCTTACGCTGCACAATGCTCAGACCGTCCAGGAGCGCCAGAAGTTTGATTCCCAGGGGAAACTGACCAAGGCCAGAGTCCTACCCAGACTCGCACTTCATGCGTGGAGGCCGTCGGATGGGTGTTGACCCGTGAGTGTGACCAACCCTGAACAGAATGGGTGTTCGTGACCAACTCAGCAAGGGCCTATTAACTCGACTGACGGACAGTCTGACGATTGCTTTACGCACTACGCGGATAGTGCTAGTTTGCACATTCCGTTTGCGGTTACGGCTAGCTGCCACTCGGTTAGCCGCACTCGCAACCGCATCCTACGGTCAGCCGGACGGCTGCCCGTAACGTGGCTAACCGCTCAGTAGCCTTAGGAATGAATGTCCTATAAAAGCATTTGAGCTAAAATACAGTATATTGAGGGTATATTGAGGGTAAATAGTAAAAATATTGAGGGGAATCATTAAACTCTAATACTTAGCTCATTATGAAATAATTAAAAAGGGAATTTATCATCTAAATTTGATTGTGTCCCGACTGACATGATTTCAACATCTTGCTTCTCATTAATACAAGGAAACTGGAAAAAGATGGATGAAGAAGAAATGCTGGCTCTGAAATCTCTGAGAATTGTTCCAATAATCCATTCCGTTCTGTCGGCACCAGAAGAAGAAGTAATAATGGATGTCCCATTTTACGGCCTATTTTTTAATGTTTTCAGACAAAAACTCTGATGGGCGAAGTGATGAAAGAGGCCGCCTTTTCTCTAGCCGAGGCTAAATTTACCACAGGAGAATTCAACCAGGTGGTCCTTCAGAACGTCACCAAGGCTCAAATTAAGATCCGCACCAAAAAAGACAATGTTGCAGGTAATCCTCTCCTTTCTCATTTTTATTATAAACTAGCTGACCCGACAGATGTTGTCTTGTCCAAATTTCAATAAGTTTGTTTGTGATCGTTTTGTGAATTTGTGAAAAGCTATTGAAATATATATACAAAGGAAAATATCAGTTGTCACCCCAAAATTTTCCAGGCAATCAGATCGAAACAAAAAAAGAATCAATTTTAATGCGTCGTACCTATTCAAAAAAAGAATTGGGGGGGGCGGGAGGGAGGTTGGGGAGGCAGAGTTTGTGGAGGATTTGGGGGAGGGGTTAGGGGGGTTGGAGTTTAGGAGGTTTGAGGCTTTAGTGTAGTAGGGGGGGGGGGGGGGATTTTCCGGGTAAGTCTTGGGGGTGATCAAACTGATTTTTTATTTTGTTTTCAATGGCTTTTCACAAATTCACTAAACGATCACAAACAAATTTATTGAAATTCGGACAGGACGTCTGTCCGAATTTATAAATTATTTACACTATTATAAAGACCAATCTTCAGTAGGCAGAAACTAATATGATAAAGGCTGCCATTTGGGTTTCATTTCTGAACCCACAAATCATTGAAAACTGCAATAATCTCATAGATTTTATAGATTGAAACCCGCTAAAAAGTAATTCAGACTAATGGAGAAGATCATACGAATTGAAATAATCAATAATATGTCTATCTTAGTTGATGAATAAGTTTTGATAGGCAGTAAATGATTTTTTTTTAAATGATTGCATGCATTGACATGATTTCCCTCAGGTGTCACTCTGCCCGTTTTCGAATCGTACCAGGACGGATCGGACACATACGAGTTGGCCGGTCTGGCCAGGGGAGGTCAGCAGTTGGCCAAACTGAAGAAGAACTTCCAGAGTGCGGTGAAGCTGCTGGTCGAGTTGGCGTCCCTGCAGACTTCCTTCGTCACCCTCGATGAGGTCATCAAAATTACCAACAGACGTGTTAATGCTATCGAGCACGGTAGGTTAAATGTTGGTAGAGCAGTCATAGTCAAAGTCACTTTGCAGGAGCCATACTTTTCTTTTGTCTTACAGTATCATTATTATTTTCAATTTACTCTATCTCTTTGACAATCGTCATGGAGGTAAGAAAGAGCCTGGGCGCTCTTTGTCTTGCACGTCGAAATCACCACTTTTGAATAGGAAAAACCAAGTCTCAACAGTCCTTTCTGTCGGAGTTAATTCTTCGTAAGCCTCCAGCAGCAATCTAATATATTCTGTGGCAGTTTTCTTAAGATGAAAGCAGAAAAGCATTGCTTCCCGCAAATGAAGTTTTGTCGGCTCAAATTTCGACATCTTCGAAGCTAACAAAATTACTGTTGTTGACACGCTTAATGATGTCGCTTTGACATGAAGTATTTTGCAATTTGGTAAATGGCTAGAAATATAAGTTACAGTATTTCTTAGGAAATCAAAGTTATCAATGCAAGGTCCTAATAAAGAAGAATAAAGAATACATTTATTTTCGTAAGTAATGTTCCAAAACATAATTCACAACGTCTGCCTAACTAGGTCGAAGCCCGTACCAAGGTAGACTCGACTAGGTCACTTGTAAGTTTTATATTGTGCGCACACTTATTAAAGTACTATTACTGAGAAAAAGAAAAAGTTAAATACGTAATATAAATTTCAAAAGTTAATTTAATGATATCTAATACCTAATTCATAATCATGTTGAAAAATAAAAAAGTAATACAAAAATCAAAATATAACCGGTTAAAATATTATTAAAATAATAATAATAATAAAATACAATAAAATTATAATTCCAATGATAATCAGTAAATAGAGAAAAATAACATAGGGTGATAATTTAAAAAATAAAATAAAATAAAAAAGCCAGTAATAAGAAGTAGTAATTAAAATAGTCATGTTGCTAGTCAATAAATAATATATACAGAAAAAAAGGACAATAATAATCCTAGAAGCAACAAATAAAAAGAGAAGATTTAATTGTAAGGTTAAATATTAGGCGTTTAATGGAGAATGACGGAGATGAGCACCTCAATCTCATGTCTTCCGTATCTAATATATCTCAAGTCCTTATCGTAGAGTTAACTGTTCCATGGGAATCAAATATCCCAAAAGACCACGAGTACAAATTAAATAAATACCATGACCTCGCAAATGCCGTCACCCGGAACGGCTTCACTGTTCACCTTCACGCGGTGGAAGTAGGCGCTCGTGGCCTGCCAGCTAAATCTTTGTTTCACCTTTTTAAAGATCTTGGTCTCTCCAGGAAAATAATCAACTCCTTTCTAGAGAAATTATCTAAAACCGCGATTTCTGCATCCCAAATTCTATGGCTTCGAAGGGGAAGTGAATGGGTGGTAAGGTGAACGCTCACATGTGGCAAGACAGCTGTCCTAAACCTACCACCGCCGGTCGTAAGTCCGGAATCCACCCTTCACCTCCCAGAAGTGTAATAATTATATATGATGGGCCCGATTTTTGGTCGGTGAATTCCATGGCAGCTCCGTTTGTATTTTATTTACTAATATATGTACAAAGTAAGACATGGAAACAAATACTATTTTTTATTGTTTTTACTTAAACCAAAAACCATTACAAATATATACGAAATTTCTCCATAGTTTTATGACAATATGTAGGCTTTTTGACAATGTAGGATTATATGGCAATATGTAAAAAATAGGAGATAAGCGCACTGCTTCCAATTACCGTCCCATCAGCTTAACTTGCATTGCTTGCAAATCCATGGAATGAATCATTGCAGCAAAATTACGCGAATTTATATCGCAAAACAAAATTGTCCCAAATGAACAGCATGGTTTCATTCCCGGGCGCTCCACTGTCACCAACTTACTTCTTTGTCTCAACCGCTGGACTGAGAACTGGGATGGGGGTATACCGACAGATGTTATATATCTCGACTTCGAAAAGGCCTTCGACAGAGTTCCTGTAAGAAGACTTTTGCAAAAACTTGAACATCTCGGAATTCGAGGGAAAATTTTAAGTTGGATATCAGACTTCTTAACTGGTCGCACCTTCCAAGTGAAAGTAGGCGACTTTAAATCTGAACATTTCACTGTATCCAGTGGTGTACCCCAAGGGTCAGTGCTGGGTCCAGTTTTGTTCACCTTGTATATTCCGGATCTTCAAGCCTCAATCACATCGCAGAGCAGCTACTTTGCCGATGACACAAAATTCTTCGCCAATCCTATTCTATGCAGTGGACAGCTTCAGCAAGATCTTGACAAGATCAAAGCGTGGACGGAAGATTGGTTGCTTACCTTAAACGTTGAGAAATGTGTAGTGCTTCATATCGGGAAAAGCAACCCTAACAAACAATATTTTCTGGCAAACGCCCAACTAGAAGCAGTCAAGCAACAAAAAGATCTTGGAATAACAATTACTGATGATCTCAAATGGGAGAAACACATAATTGCAATTGCTAAAAGAGCCAACTCTATTCTCTATCTAATAAGGAAGGCTTTCCAGCATCTATCAATAGAGGTTTTTATCAAGATCTCCAAGGCATATGTGAGACCTATTCTTGAGTATGGCTATCAGATCTGGAACCCTTACTTTTGCAAAGATGTAGATATCCTGGAAAAGGTACAGCGAAGGGCAACCAAAATGCCAGTGGGCCTGAAGAATAGGAATTATGAAGATCGCTTGAAATTACTTGGAATTACTACACTCAAACAAAGAAGACAAAGAGGGGACCTGATTGAGACATATAAAATTCTAACACATTATTACGATGTACCTGCACTGAAGAATATTTACAAATTCAACGTCAACACAAATCTTCGAGGTCACAACAAAAAACTCAACCGTACAAAATTTAAATCTAATCCTCTTAAGAACGTTTTGCCAAATAGAGTGGTGGACATGTGGAATAAACTACCATTTGAAGTGATTAGTGCAATCTCTGTCAATCAATTTAAAAACAGACTCCATTTGTACCTAAAAACTTATTAATATTGTTTATATTATATTGTTAATATTGCTTAGCTTTACAAGATCTGATCTGGACGTATCAGCAAAGCTGCCTGTCCAGAATAAATAATAATAATAATCGTATCCATACGCACCTCGAACCCATACATACCTTTTAGCACTCATACGCAGTATGCTAATTGACGACCTAGGTCGTTATTTGTTGTGCTACACTATCGTTGAAAGGTACTAAGAGTAGCAGCGTCGCAAACGCCGAACCTAAAAAGTTTTTTAAGCGAAAAATTAAAAGCTGGGTTCGTTAGACCCATTTGCGAGTCCTACACTAATACCTCCAGTTTAATACCTCCAGTTGTAATGATCTCATTATTAACCTTTTAAGCCCCTTTCTTGACATAATTCCCATTATCATTTGTTTTCGAATTTTGGAATCGACTTCTAATATTTTTGTTTATTGACAATGTATTTATTTTATTCTGGTTGATTGTTGGCTTATTTTGCTTATTTCAATTTTTGATTCTCTAATATTATAATACGACAATATTAATATAATAATGAGCCCGATTGCGTTTCTTTGTGAACTAAAACTGAAATTAGTTCAAGCGAGCGAGATAGAGCAATACGTTAGAGTGGAATATGAAACGAACGATCGTCGATAAAAACTACCTGTCAAACTTATATTCATCCGAATAAATTTGAACACATTTCGTGTGGTGTTAGATTCAGATGCTTTATTTTTGGTGGATAGTTTTAATGCGAAAAAGTGACAACCGTTCATTTCACATTCCGCTCTATCGTATTGCCCTGTCTCGTTCAGACGAACTAATTTCCAATTTTAATTTACGAAGAAATTCAATCGAGCGCAATATGTAGCTTAAATGTGTTTTTATACGTAGCATAAATTTTTGTAGGCTCCAATGAACAATTATAATATTATAAATCCATTCATCACAATACAGTAAAGAACTATGAACTCTACAGTTTTAGGAATTACCAAATAATTGTGAGTATAGATATATTTTCATATTATTGTTTTTTGTATCTTTTTAGTGATCATTCCGCGCATTGAGCGTACGCTTGCGTACATCATCTCTGAATTGGATGAGCTGGAGCGAGAAGAATTCTACCGTCTGAAGAAGATCCAGGATAAAAAGCGCATCTCTAGGAAAAAGGCCGAACTGGTGAGTCTTCATTACCTAACAAATCATTGGTTTTGGACAAAATGTCTCCTCTTTAGATATTATGTGTATGGAGATGTATTTGAAGTTTGAGAAATTTTCATTATTAATCTTTTGGAAGCCAGTCATTCCATGCAAAATTTGCAAAGCCCTCGAAAATTTGTTTGTAGAAGGTTTGTGCAGGCATACTAATATATAACGGTAGATTATTCAATGGCAGGCTTTAATAACAGGCTTTTACCGCAGTTGAGGAAGAAATAGAGCCGATAATTAACTAAATATGGATGTAATACAGATAATACGAAAAACGCCGATTGGCTTTCGTGGCCACCCAGGGTTAAATCTGTTTTATATCAGAACTAGTGCCTTTCGCTACTGGTCCGAGTATCATATTTTTATTATACCCAAATGTTTATTTATTGTTTTTGCAATTTTTATATCCCCGGCTATATTTTTTTAACGGTAAAACGTAGGATTTGTATAAATATTGTTTTTATGGATACTAATAAAATACCTTTACAGGTTTTTTAGTATTCATTGAGTTTCCAGAAAAGTCTATTATTTTATTCATAAATAGGTCAATTGTTTGTTTGTTAGTCAGAGTAGTAAATAAAATACAAACGGAGCTGCCATGAAATTCACCGACTGGAATCGGACCCATCATAATACTATTTTTTACACTTCTGGGGGGTGAGCAGTGGATTCCGGAATAACGACCGGCTGTGGTAGGTTTAGGACAGCTGTCTTGCCACATGTAAGCGTTTACCTTACCACCCATTCACTCCCCATTCGAAGCCATAGAATTTGAGATGCGCAAATTGCGGTTTTTGATATTTTTTCTAGGAAATTGATTATTTTTCTGGAAAGACCAAGATCTTTAAAGAGGTGAAATAGAGATTAGCTGGCAGGCCACGAGCGCCAACTTCCACCGCGTGAAGGTGAACAGTGAAGCCGTTCCGGGTGACGGCATTTGCGAGATCATGGTATTTCTTTATCCATTTTGGGTATTCCAGCTATTTATAAGAAATTTGCTAACATACTGTGCTCCGCCTCTTGTTTACGCTGTTCAAGAGCTGCTATTCTTAGATTCAGGTTAATGTTTTTGTTTGATAAGTCTGTGTTTTTTCTTTCTAGGTTTTTTATAGTGTCATCATTTTTGTTGACTCTCTTTCAGGGTTTCGTATTGTTCGCTAAGACACTCACACTACTTTAGATTACTGACTAATTTTATATTAACCACCATATATTATTTTTTGTATAATTTTCTTATGACTTTCTTACTATTCTTTCTTATAACTTCTATGTAAACCTATTTTAGTTATAAGTCTAGTCTTTTGTCACGCTTTATTTAACGGAATGTTATGTTCCATTTAACCCCTCAAATGAACGGCGATTAGCTCGGGTTGCCTACGGCAAAATGTATATAAATTTATATTTACATTTACATTTACATAGAGCGGGGTTTACTATAGAGCTATAGCATTACTATAGAGCGGATTACTATAAAGCGGCGCACATTTACATTTATATTTACATTTATATAAATTTATATACATTTTGTATACATTTTGCCAAGGCATCCCTTAAGGGACGCCTCACATTTGAGGGGTTAATGCCGATTTTATGATGGAATGGCGATTTTTGTTTGTTTTTTTTTGAGGACCTGATTGTAAGGCATATTAATTGTACTAAAACCTTTTTAAAATTTATTTTAATTTTTGAGCCCTGTCCACTCTAGAACGGGCTTGACCCAGTTGGGTGACAGAATCAAATAAGCATAAGATTAAGGTTTTGCCAGTCGGTTCCAGTTGTCTTTGTAAGCAAAATCAATGTTTGTAAGCAAAATCAATGTTTTATATTAAATAAATATATATATAAAATAAATAATAAATAAATTCATTGTTAAATAAATAAATTTGATTTCCTTCCCTCAGGTAAAAGCTGAACTTCTGGCGAGAGGCACGGACGTGAGGGATGTGGCCAATCTCCTCGACGAGGGAGATGATGACCTGCTCTTCTAAACAAATACACTCCAGAATTTCCTCCACCTTTTTTGAGTCGCACTCATACCTCAAAACTACATTTAGTAATAAGCGAACTTTTTGTTGTAAATTCATTCAGTATTCTAAGTAGTCGTTTTACGCTTCATTCTTGCAACTTTAATAAAATTGTATATAATGTTATTGTTGTTGCTCGAAATGGTATATTATTGTAAATAGTATCTGCTTCCTTCGACATTTGATCGAATTTAAAATGAAAGATAATTTAGACGAAAAGGGCTTTGGCAGATTGATTTTATCGTACTGTCGTAGTTTAGAATTAGGACAGAAAAATGGAGTCTTGACATCAAAATGAGTCGACCGTCGAGGGGCATATCCATACATACGTGTCTCACTCCAAACGTCAATATTCATTCCTCGTATGCAATATCTAATTTGTTAAATAATTGTATTATATGGCTGCCGATTGTTAAAAATGTATCGACAAAATAAAAGTTATGTAAAGCCTAATGACCGATTTATTCCGTGACCAGTATTCTGTTTTTTATTATTTATTTATTTATTTATTCTGGACAGGCAGATTTGCTGATAGGTCCAGATCAGATCTTGTGAAGCTAAACAATATTAACAATATGACGTATATTCATTGATTCATTCGTCGGACGGATTCATTGATTCATTCATTAACTGTCAAAGTGTTCAACTGTGCTTGCATTGTTTTTTAAAAATTTATATTGGCAAAAACTTTCAAATACTGTTAGTTGTTGTTCAAATACTATTCTTTAGGAAAAGTGTATTAAAATTTCCATAGGAGAGTGCCAAATCAATGCGGAAATAGGTTTATATTTCATAAACAGTGAGAAATATCGTTTTCACCTTTCCGCCTTTCCATACATTTTTAAATAAAATCTTATTTTAAAATGTCTAAGTGCTCTAAATGCGCTGTTGTCATAAAGTCAAGTGATAGAGTAGCCTGCCACGGCTGTAAAAATCACTGGTGCGCAAAATGCAGTGAAATGACAGCAACTGAACTACGAGTCCTTGACATGAAATCAAAACAAACTGAAGTTCTACTGCGTGGACTGCAAAAACAGGATTCCAATTTATCATTTAACATGATAAGTGAACTTCGCAGCGATATTGAAAAACTGAAACGAAGGCAAACACTCACACAATGTGAGGAAATGATCAGCGAGATGATCGATCACAAGAAGCGATACAGGAATGTTCTGTTTTTTGATATTCCGTAGTCAACGTCAGAAAACGCCAGCCAACGTATCCAACACAACACAAAAGAAGTGCAACAAGTATTCAGGGAGGTTGTGGATAAGGATTGCGACATTACATCTGTCTTCCGGCTCGATAAGCCTCAAAGGACAAAATGGTAAGCCACATCCAATTAAAGTTGTATCAAAAAACAAAAATGATGCCATAAATATTATCAAGAATCGCAAGAAAACTAAAGCAATGATTAAAACCGATGATACACCGATGCAGAGAGAATTTTTAGCATCCATCAGAGAAGAACTGGCCTAGCGGAAAAACAATGGGGAATCTGAAATCACCATAAAATACATTAAAGGTGTACCGAGAATAACAAAGGAGCATAAAAACCCCTAGCTTCACAGCCCATCATCAGTTTCCCCCTATTATACACGAACTTGACTTCTCTAACGGCAAAATTTGACTGTCTACTGTTGGAAATAAATAAATACAACCCTGCACTGACAATTATCACCGAAATGCACTTGAATGACATTCCAAACCCCTTTATTGAAATTAGTAGTTTCACAGTATATCAGTAAGTCCGCACAGGCAGTTATGGTAGAGGAGTTGTGATTTATGTTGCAAACAGATATAATGACATACCTATAATAGCCAAAATAAATGAAAATTATACTAAATCACCAGCCGAAGCGCTATGGCTAGATGTAAACGTAAACGGAAACAATTTTCTAATTGCAGCAGTCCACCGACCCACAGTATACCATGTTCAAGAAAGTGATCAAATTCTATTCCACATTATTAAGAAAGCTCTGAAAATAACAGTAATTATAGCTGGAGATATCAACGTGCCACACGTAAAATGGAACTCCACTACGGATACCTATATTAGGCTGTACAGCAGTTGAAAGACTTTTTCAACTGCTTTCAATATATCTCCCATTGTCAACCAACCTACAAGATATCGAAATAATCAAATATCACTCTTAGATTGAATATTGAGCAATGATGATGGTTTGATGATTACTTTGGACACATTGGCAAAAGCGATCACACAGCGCTGCTGGTCAACATCCAATTGGTAAACAGAACTCTGGACAAAAGTAACCACTACAGAAACGGCAGAAAGTACTACCGTTTTCTATAATTAACAATAAGATTATAGAGTATTTAAAGATGGACTTATCTTGTGATAAAGTTAACAAAAATTGGATATAGTTTATAAATCACTTAACACAAATTTTAGATAGTAATACTCCCTCTAGCAATAGAAGAGCTTTTATTAATAAACCCTAGGTAAACAAGGATATTATTAAACTCTCCTATAAGAAAAGAAAGCTATGGGATAAATACAAACTGAACCGAAGCCCTGCATCATACCGAGAATACAGAATTGCAACAAACCAACTTCAATCAGATTTCCGGGCATCGAGGCATGAATTCGAAAAGAACCTTGTTGACTCAGATTGTAAGCCTTTCTACAGATACATACGGCGACAATTAATGTCAAAAATATCTTGTCCGCCATGCTTACGCGACAATACAAACAATATTATTGCTAGTGAACCCTCACAAGCTGCAAACATTTTCGCAAGATAGTTCTTCAATTCCTTTGTAACTGAACCTGCAAGACTACTGTTGCCCATGAATGTATTGCCTAGGGTGGAAAACGCATTCGAATCTGTAGCCATCACAGCAGAAATTGTTGAAACACATCTATAAAACCAAATATAGAATCTGCAATGGGTGCTGACAATCTACCATCTGTGCTCTTAAACAACTGCGCTTCAACTTTAAGTTTTCCCTTGGCTAAACTGATGCAACAATCACTATGTACTGGCAAAGTGCCGTCGGATAGGAAGCATGCAGTGGTGACCCCAATTTACAAGAAGGTGGACAAGCTGAGTGCGACCAACTATCCTCCCATTAGCCTCACCAGCATCACCTGTAAGGTAATGGAACAAATCATCGTCAAAGAACTGCGACTTTTCCTGTCCCAGCAGAACATCAATGAGGAACAAAACGGATTTGTGCCAGGTCGATTTGTCATAACAAATCTCATTCAAGGTCTCAATGAGTGGACTTTAAGCTGGGATGAGGAAGACCCTGTGGACGTAATATATCTGGATTACGAGAAGGCCTTGAACAGAGTCCCTATAAACCGCCTTCTTTTTAAGCTTGAGCATCTGGGTGTGAGATGAAGTGTTTTGAGATGGATTACAGACTTTCTTACTGATCGCACCTTTCAAGTAAGGGTGGAAGCGGCTTTATCGGATTCATATAATATCCTTAGTGGTGTACCGCAGGGATCGGTTTTGGGGTCACTGTTATTCATCCTATATCATCAAGCATGAGTCTTTACGCAGATGATACGAAGATATATGCAAATCCACTACTCCGTAGCTGCAGGTTACAGAATGTCCTCAACAAACTCAGCGCTTGGACATCGGAATGGCTCCTAACTCTCAATGCTAAAAATGTGTTGTTCTTCATCTCAGTGAAAAGAACCCTAAGCAGCCGTACTTTCTGGAAAAGACCTGGCTTAGTGCTGTGAAATCACAAAGGGATCTTGATGTAATAGTCACCGCAGACCTAACATGGGAAGAAAACGTGACTCCATTGGTAAAGAAAGCAAACTCTCTATTGTTCCTCATTCAGAAAGCTTTTCACCATATCACATAGGAACTGATGCTGAAAATTTACAAGTCATTTGAAAGACTATTGAGGAACACGTCTAGCAGATGTGGAATCCATACTTTAGGAAGGATGTCGATCTTCTAGAGGAGGTCCAGCGAAGAGCGACTAAATTGCCTTTTAACTTGAAGCATCTAACATACGAGAAAAGATTGTCAGCTCTCGGTTTGACCTCTCTGGAGTAACGCAGGGCATGGGGTGACTTAATGGAGACATATAAGATCTTGACTGGATCGTATGACGTTCCTGGGTTGCAGACTATCTACACCAGAGCACTAAAACACATCTGCAATGGGCATCATCTGAAACTCCAGCGTGAATCATTCCATTCGAATCCTAAGAAACATTTCCTCAGCATTAGATTGATGAACGAATAGAATGCTCTCCCAAGTGAAGTGATCAGTGCCAAAAGTGTCAATGACTTTAAAAATAAACTGGACTTATTCCACAAAAATTGTAATGCAAGCACGGACTCAGGCGCATCAGCTTAAGCTGCCTGCCTGTTAAATGTATAATAATAATTATTATTATATTACTAATAAACAATATAACAAGTTTTTAGGTACGAATTGAGTCTGTTTTTAAATTAATCGACAGAAATTGCACTAATCTCTTCAAATGGTAATTTATTTCACATGTCCTCCACCTATTTTGCAGAACGTTCGGTTTAAATTTTGTACACATGAGTGTTTTGTTGTGACCTCAAAGATTTGTGTTGACGTTGAATTTGTAAATATTCTCTAGCCTTGGTTCTTCGTAATAATTTGTTAGAATTCTATTTATTTATTTATTTATTGATAGCCATACTCAAGAATGGGTCTCACATATGCCTTGTAGATCTTGATAAAAAACCTCTATTGACAGATGTTGGAAAGCCTTTCTTATTCGATAGAGAGTGTTCTCATGTGTTTTTACCCAGCCTCAAAATATTTTTTGCATTTTTTTCTGCCGATGGCAGCATAGGGTCGGGTTCAATATCTGACTTTCGCCAAGCCCTTTCTTTCCTGTTCTCATTTTCTGGTTCCTAATGGGTATGTGCAGCTTGAGCTTTGTTGGCCAAACTCCATGTCATCTGGCCTGTCTAACTCACGGTTCGACTCACATCCGGTAGCCTCCTCGTAGAGGGGCTTATTCCGTCAGATGCGCGGCTGTAATACTGCAGTCGAAGGCGGTTGGGATCAGAAGATTGTAAATTTGGGGGAATACCTCGTGTAGAACTGGGCATTGAATGCCTATCCGCCTTATTACCAGAGGGGTCTGGAGATGTACCTATGTTTCTTTGACAGCGGGGGCGACCTGTCGACCTGACGTCATCTATCCATTGGCCACCCGATTCCAAGTGACTAAGGCGGGCAAAGGGTGCCTCGGATACCGATATATTCAAACTGAATAATCGTTTATATCAGGTAGAGGCCATGCAAGCGACCACGAATCTGGCCAGATCAGGGGATAGAGAAATCCGCCCAAATTTGGCAGCAAGGTTGAGAGGTCGGTCCGCTGGGGTCGCTTCCAGTGCCTCGCACTAAAGGGCTGGTTTCCCAAGAAAGCGGTGCCATTATCTAGCGGCCATAATGTAGCGTTGGGTGACGTTATCAAAACGTCTACAAAAACCATCGTCGTTGGTTTCCTAGAGAGCGTCGAGGGTCACCGTAACATCAAATAGCGGTGCCGTCAGTTGCACAGCCGTCATAGCGGTGATTAACTGTTGTGGGACGTTTTTTCGCGGGTAGCAGTGAGCATTCAGTTAAAAACTATGACTAGTATAGTAATACTAGCCACCTTTTATCATAAAAAAGCTCTAAAGTTCATACCCCTTGCGGCAGTACCTAACTAAAAAATATATTTTTTAATATTGTGTTTCCCTTGAACCTACCATAGAACATCTTTTCGTATAACGAGGTTTAAAAAATCTGAAGAAAAACAAAACAATCCACCCTAAATTGAAGCTAGATCCTATACCTAAGACGTACCCAGAAGTTGTTGTTTGCCATATAAAGGACTTTGTAACTCAAAGGACTGTAGTTGCAGACGACCCTGTACGTCCACTGTATGTACACTGTACGTCCCTTGTCGTACGCAATGTACCTGCCTGAATTATGGGGACAAGCAGTATTTTCCGTACGTTTTTCTTGCCAAAAAATCAGCTTCTTTGTTTGATTTTCGAAAAGGTTTGAATTAAAGTTTAGTTCATACGTTGCTTTGGATATCCTCATATAATAATATGAAAACATAATATATCGAGAGACGCCACGCTCGGTTTTGCGACAAGAAATGAGTAATAGTTTGCTGGCGCTATCTTGACCGCCATCTTGAAAATACTTGAGCAAGGTTTTGTATAGTATATTTTCGAATTCCTCATGCTCAAGAACATACAACTAGACATTTTGAACGCGTTCTTATGTCTTTAAAGCGCCGATTTCGGGTTTCGGCGCCATATTGGCCGCCACCTTGGATATTCCACTTCTGGTCAGGATTTCGCTTGGGCAACCGGCATTTTCGGATTCAGCAGGCTGTTTCTCAAAAAGAAAAACGGCGAGCTTTTTTCGATATTTTCACTAGATTTTAAAGTCTATTTTACACTTAGTACTTACCATTAATGTTAGTTTGCAACGATAATGTATGTGCAACAACGTGAATCCCAGGTATTTTCTTTGTAATAAAATAGAAATAGAAAAAAACTATTTCCTGACTCGGGTCTCACGGTAATGTCATTATTATATTACGTAACAGTCTCTTTTTAGTCTGATTATTTGTCCGCCAATTTCATCATACTTCTCGTTATTCTTGTAATGCGATCCATAGAATTAATTAGGCTTTCGTTATTGTAAATATGTCAGGATAACAATATATTGCAATTTTGACGTATCAAAATCCCGATCACTCGATCACAATAATTCACATTATTTCGTGGATTTGGTCGATTCTTCAGTGGCAATGCCAGTCAACGTCTTTGATATTTAAATGAATTATATTTCAATTGTTTATGAAGATTCGGCTTTTTTACATATATCAAAAACAATCCTGTCTCGCTCGCACACGACAGGCATATTATTGCGCGGGTAGTCCGATTAGTTTGTAGAAAAAATCGTTCGTTACCCGGACTGTTCTGTCAAGCTTATATTTTAAACAGTTTGCGGTCTCGCGATTTATCGGTTATACGAGTGCATAAATAATGATTGTTGATTGTACATCGTGTCGGAAAATCCTTCATCTATTAGGGCGTGTTTATTGTACTGGACGCAGAGCTGTGCAATTCATTGTTTTCAATGTGTCGTTCCATAATATCGAGAAAATAACAAGTATGGGATCCTATGCAGTTCGTTACTTTAGAAGCATGAGTGGATTATATTTAATATCGAAGTGTCAGATCTACTCACTGCGTTACATTTAGGCACTGATTCTATATCGTCGCACGGTAATGATATTATCACGATTACAACCAAGGTTAGACGTGTTCATTTTCACATTTAATATTGAAAATTATGCGTATTACACGGAGATCTTTTTAATTTTTATTACTGCGTCTGCTACCTGCTACACTGAGCTTTTAAACGCAACCAAACTGGATATATGAAGATATGAATTCGGCTAAGGCTGCTAAATGCATGGTTAGAGTTGCGTGGAGAATGCAGTAAGTATAGGAACTTTTTCAAAAGTCGAAAAAAATACTGCTAGATTCGATCATTGTAATGCTAAATGTGGTAGAAAAAAGATTCGGACGCGTAATATTTCGAGACAAACAAAAAACAAGGCTTTTCAAACTCAGTTTTTAAGACTGTTTAAAAAAAACTAACTTCTACAACTAAAACTAACTAACTTACGGCCATGTTAGTGTTTATGTATTATTTTTAAAAAAAACTAACTTAACCTACTGAAATGTATTTGTTTGATGCTTCTTTTGAATGCCTATATCTTGCCTATTTATTGAGAACAAAAAAAGATTACCCCAGATTCGGAATCAGCGTGGTGAATATAGTCGGGTGACTTTAAAAAATCAACAATGTAAAACCTGTAATGTAGTAATACGAAGAGCACACTTGTGAATTTGAAATTGGATGGAAATAAACAGACAGAGAGAGTGTAACGATAATAAAACAACAGTTTTCTTTATAAAATTAGTAATTGTACTTTTTAAAGTTCACAACCGCTGTTTTTTTTTAAATTTAAGTGTTAGATCAGTTCTATGTTAGTGACTAGGTTTATTTGAGAACCTGGACGTCGCTTAAGCTGCTGTGTCTACTTCTGCGCGGTTCTTCTTCTAGGTGTGCGGAGGAGGGCACTTCGACGATGCTCTCGTGCCTGAGACGGTGTCGCAGCACTTGTCTTTTGATGGGGCCGGCGGCGGCGGAAGCGGCGGTCGGGGGGCGGAGGGAGTATCGCCTCGCTTGGGCGGGCAGGCTGCTGGACTGGGCGGGCGGCGTGAACCGTCTGCCGCCGGGGGGGTTCCTCATGACGGACGAGTAGGGCGGCGGAGACATGAGCGAGCCCCGTCGGCTGTGGCTCTCCAGACTGGCGGCCAGCAGCGGCGGCAGCGTCGGCTGGAACGGGGCGTTGGCTTTCGAATCGCCCGTCGGAAGTAATGAGAATCGCCGCGACGACTTCGCGCCGTCGGCAGCGACGGGTCGAACGGAGAAGCGTCGCTTGGGCGGAGGCGCGGCGGCCCTTTCTTCCTCTCGCGGAAAGATATTGTAAAGCGAGGGTAGACGCGGTGGGGTCAAACTCGCGACGCCCATTTTGCGCTTCGGCTGCTCGGGCTCTTGCGAGTGCATCGCGGCAATCGCTCGTATCAGATCCGCCACCGTCGTACTCTCCAATAATTCCGCTTGATTCGCGTCCGGCACCGATAAATTACTCGGTCTACCGTACGACGTCCGATCGAGATACCGCCTCTCGGCAGCCGCGAACATGCTAACCCTGCCTCTCGTAGTTTTCGCTATGTACTCCCTGGCTTGCGGCGGCGTCTGCGATAAATCCCCGCTAGAATCGTCCTTCTTTCCGAATATCGACCCTATCCGCGAGCGCTTGAACTTCTCCATCAAGTTGGGCGGACGATCGAGCGACGTCCGATTGATAATATCCTGCACCTTGTCGGCGGCCGGCGAGCTCACCCACGACAGCTCGTTCTGCGGGTACGACTGCTTCTCGGGAATCCCGAACACGCTGTACGACCGCCCCCTCGGCTTGTTTGGAAGATCCGCGAAGATCGGCTCGCCGCCCACCGTCCAGCCGGGCGGCCCCTTCTCCGACGCCAGAATGTCCTCGTCGCTGAAGCCGTGCTCGCCGCCCTCCTCCTGCGCGTAGCCCAAGTCGCCCAGCTCGTCCTCGCTCCGCAGCTCGCCCAGCGCCTCCACGACCTTCATCAGCAGATCGGCCGACTGCACCATCGCGTGCGCGGCGAACGTCTTCTGGCGATCGATCGACAGTAGATTCGTGTCCGACTGGATTCTAGGCAGTCCGCTGAGGGTGACGTTTTCAGAGTTTGCGCGGCGTCTTCTCGTTAATTTCGTGACGTCTTTTTCTCTGTCGAATGTAAGATTAGGGCAGCTGGAGCTCCTGATTATAATTTGAGATGATGGCGTTTCATCCACATACACCGGCTGTAAAAGCGGAAAATAATATATGTGAAAGGGTATGCCAGAAAGAAATAGAAGGAAATGGGTCCTATGCAACATACATACAATATGCATAAGGTCCAATAGTGGTAAATTAAAAAAAATAGACGCTCTGTACGATTCTGGTACTTCAATTGTGTCGTATATGTGGAGGGCTATACATATTAGATACTCTGCATGCTTATGCAGAGGTTAGGTTTCTAAGCATACGCTAAGGTTTCTAAGCGCAATGTCTTAAATTTAGACTACCAGATTTAGCCGTATTCCCCGGCCTCCTGTATTTCGTGGCCTCTACCTCATGTAAGCGGTAATTCAGTTCGAATGTATCGGGGACCGTGACATCATATGCCCGACCCCCACGCGGGATCGGGTTTTCGACCGGTCGTTTCAAGAGCGGCTGACATTAGGTCAACAACCACAATTCCCCATTCATAGGAAACCTTATGTCGTTTACAGACTTTGCCGGTTATAAGCTAGTGTGCACAGTCGATTGACTGACGCCGCTCGCTGTGCAAACCGCCTTTTTGCGCCCGAATAACATCACCCAGGGGAAACTGACCCACCTACATTTTTTTAGGGCTTTCTGAGGTCTTTATGAGCCTTGTAACACTGCGACCATGTGTTCGCTATCTACTATAGTTCTGCGCTAAGCCTCGTGTATTTAACCCCAACCGCAACAGGCTTTTGGCGCCAGATTGTTTTACCTCCTCAGGTTGGAGGTAATGACCACCCAAGTGAGTGTATCTTTTACGCATCAGCGGGCCACACACCCACCTACATACTCAGTTGCAGGGGGAACAAGAGTCCTTACAGGCTTTAACCCCTTGAGTATGATACGACCAAATCTGGTTCTGAAACAATTATCCGTTGAGTATGATACGACCAGATCTGGTTCCGCGTTTTTTTCACTTCTTTGACGTTCTCATATTTATTCATAATTATCTAATTGTTTTACAAAAAGATATTTCAATATTCTATATTCGAAATTTCAATGCAATCATTGTGCAGTTGTTCTTTTTATGATTGGTGTAGTAATTTCGTAGTTATAGTACTTGTCGCCGAAAATCCTGCAAAAGAGACAGATGCATCCATGAAAATACCCATTTACTCCAAGGGTTAACTTCTACGCAAAGGCTAACAGATGGGTGCTGAACTCTGAGTTATGCCGATCCAAAACGAGGCGGCTCATATAGTGGCCCAACTGCACAGGGACCATTAGCAACCTGGTTTACTATCTACCGATTGATTGACCAAAGAATACTGAGATATTAACTGTATACTATACCAAAGAATTAGAATTCTTTAGAGTAGCGGTTGGAATGGTGCCCGATAAAGAACACGGGAATTTAGGAAAGCAACATAGAGAAAATAATTGAGGAATAAGAGCAATACCTTGAACTTCATTAGATTTGCCTCATTGAGAATTTTTCTCAGGTAGCTCACATCCTTTGAGACATTGTTCCAAATTTTTGATTGTGTTGCCTTCAAATTTTCCGCCAGCATATGCTCTATTTTCATCATCTTCTTAGATCTGTAAGTTATTAAATATTAATTCAATAGGAGAAACAAATCTTAATACGCAATTAGGTGCCACGTTGAGAAACCGCGGAAAGTCAAACCATCCCACCATTTAGCACTAGAAAAGAATAAAGAGCTTTGGAGCTATCAACTGCAATGGCCGAACCCGATACCCCATGCCGTTATAACTATATATATCATTCTTTCAGCCATGAGGTGATTACGCAGAGACTTTAGGGATGACACAGTCCACAGTCCACAGGGGGCTAACGGGCCCATGATGAGTTGGCCACGATGACCCATGTGTCCAGGGTCGGTCACACTCACGGGTCAACACCCATCCGACGGCCTCCTCGCATGGGGTGCGAGTCCTGGGTAGGACACTGGGTCAACCGGTCTCCCCTGGGAATCAAACCTCTGGCGCCCCTGGACGGTCTGCGCACCGTGCGGGGTTTGCTCCAATCGGTTGTGCTCTCCGACTAACAGTCGGGGGAGTCTGGGAACTGTACTGTTTCCTATAGAGCGGGGGTGGTTGCGTACCTTATGGCGACTGCTCTGGAATTGACCATTGGCCATCCGATCCCGGGTAAGAGGCGGGCAAAGGACGCCTTGGTCCGCGAAGATTGTACGGTCTGCGCACCGTGCGGGGTTTGCTCCAATCGGTTGTGCTCTCCGTTTCACCGCTTCATAAGGGAGAGGACCGCGCAAGCGACCTCGAACTCGGTACCAATCGAGAGACCGGAGAAATCTGGTCACAATTGGAAGTGAGGGCGCGAGTATCTCGAGCCCGCCGGGTTTACTCCTGGCTAACTCGCGGTAAGGCGTTGGACTCTCACGGGTTGTTGACGTAGCTGGACGTAGAATGTACTGTCCAAAGTCTCTACGTTCACTGCAGGGCGATAGAACGACTAATCGTTAAAACGTCCTGTGGTGACGGGCTCGCCCGTTGTAGTTGACACCGCAAGTCCACAGTCTAGCTCCCCCACGCGCCCATAAGAGGCCAATGTCTTACCGCAAAGCACCGGGAAGTGATACAAGCGGGCCGACCTCGCACCCTCACCACCATATTTGGTACTAGACAGCTCGGATTGCTTCATCCCTTGGTCTGGTCACAGGTCCGAGGTCACTTACGCGGCCTCTACCTGAAGTAAACGGTTATTCAGTTTGAATATTTTGCGGACAGAATTCCTGGGGTGACGGGCTCGCCCGCTGTAGTCGACAACCCAAGTTGTTGAATCGTGAGTTGGGCAGGTCAAATGACATAGCGTTTGGCTTACACCGCCCAGACTGCACAGAACCATTAGGAACCCAAAAATAATAAAGCAATCAAATATCAACCTCACGATAAAACCAGGGTCAATCCTTTCCAGAGTGCGACTAGTTGATATCTTTATGTCGAAACAAGTCAAGTGGCCAGGATCTGGAACTCTGAAAGACACTCTGGAAGAGTATTTTGGAAGAAAAATGTTTTCATACCTCATTCCTCTGGTGATGAATCCCAATATCATCGCCAGGTATCCAAGTCCAAACGTAATCCAAACTATTAGAAAGATCTCGTACGCTATGAAGTAGCCTCCCCAGCCGTCATTTTTAGTTCCTGCAACAAAAACAATAATATAAAAAATTTAAAAACGCGACCACCAGTACAAAAAGTGAACCTTTGTATTTATAATTATTACAAACAATTTGTTTGCTCAGAAAAGCACGTTTTTAGGGAATACAGATCTTCATTGAAACGATATTCGTTGAAACAAAATTCAATTAACGGGTGCTCCATTACGGCCCCGTTGACGCGTGTTACCTCTCTGTAAACATCCAGTGCTTAAAGATAATTGCGCATTCTGTGATAATCATGATGTCCATAATGTACTCCATCAGACCTCTGATTGAATAATGAACACTATATATTTATCTTAATTTATTGACATTTGGACATTTGGACCATTATTTATTTAACATTTGAACAGTTTCGGTACCCTATGGCACCTGGAGGCTGGAATGACATAACGATGCTAACGATATCACACACTTCTAAATAGGTTCGAGCGTTTAGAAGTTATGGTGGAATAAAGAAACGGAAATCATGCATACATGAACCCTGAACTTGCATTACTCTACTTTTTGTTGGTCAGTCGTGTAATAAATGAACTATTCTTCAGAAAATATCTGGCAGTTGGAATATTAATATTCCATTAGTTTTTGTTCGTCACTGGCCATACAGGTTTTATTCCTGGCAGCCGACAAGAAGAAGAATGAAAATAATAAACGGTCAAATGTTGATTGGCCTAACACGACTGTTGCGGGAAGAAAAGATGAAGTATCGGGCAGGCATGATGATGATATAAACATCACAACAATATTGTGTCGTCATGCCTAAAATTCCGAGCGCATCAAAATCCCCAACCAAAATATATTATTTATGGCAGTAAATGCACTATGCAAACAATATCGGTATACCCGGATAAGCTTCACTAAAAGCGGGGCTAATGGATATTTCAAACCAAAAGTGGAAATCTTTACAAGCGAAACGCTAAAATTTCGAAATAATACGTCAACACAAAAACAACCCTCGCGCGGGAACAAAGGAAAACGTCGGAAATAACCCGGCACGTGCATAAAAAGGGGCAATAAAACTTACCCGATATGCACCGCCTAAAAAAGGATTAAGCCACCCCGTCGCCGACCGTAAAATCAACCCAACCCTCGAGAAATCGTAAACACCCTGGAGCCAGGCAGGTACTAACGAATGACTCATATTTTGAAAGCGCCAGCTTAGATATTGGATCACTAGAAATCCAGAAAATTGCTGCCATAAAAATGTCTTAAGTATAATTTAATTTAATTTTTAGTCTAAGTCCGAACAAAATCGGCCAATAACTGGCGAAATTATTTAAATTCAACATAAATATATATGTAAAATAATCATAAGATAATATACATAAGTTAAATTTTAAGTTCTTATGTACAATCTTAACTTTAGGAAAATAGTATGCAATATTATATTATCTTAGCTTTACAAAAACGGCATACAACCAGCCGTCGGCCGGCAACCGCGCGCGGGCGGGGTGCAAACAGCCCCCACTACTCGGCCCGGCCGCTGCGGCCAGACCTATATAAGCGAGGCCGCCCGCCGATATCGGCAGAACTATTTGAACTACTTGAACTTGCTTTGCATTAGAACTATCTGAACTTTCTGAGCTTCATTGAACTTCATAGAACTTCGTAGAGTTCCATCTCACGTCTTCGAGTGTCATCAAGTAAAAAGTGCCTCAACCGTCGGACGAATTTGTGTAAGAAATATTATTTGTGAACATTATTTTTATTTGTGATTTCTCTTGTAATTTTCTTATGTATTTGTGTCAATCTTATATCCGACAAGTTGAGTGTATCAAAGAAGTTCTCGGGTATTTCACAGAAAATATCCTATAAACCGTATAAAGACCCGATAATATACGAGTCTAATAAATATTTCTCCAATTAGTGTAAAATCGTATATAGTGAAGTAAATTACATTTTAAAGGAAATAAACACTTTAATGGCTTAAAAACCTTTTTATAATCATCAAAGAGTAGTATTTTTTATTATCCAAAACCCCGAGTGCATTTCCTAGGAGATACAACCTACAGCAGATTCGACACGACCCGAGCGACGTTTATAAGCGACCCGAACCTTTGAAGCACCGACTGGAGAGACGACCACCCGACTGCAGAACAACACCGAGTGAACCTTCAACCGACTGCTCGAAGAAGAGGATTTCGACAACGCCGCCCGACGTCACCTTTGGCCTTACAACCCGGAGGGTTAAGTCTGTATGTAGGCCATTAACACCGCGACTGGAATTTATGTGTGGGGACAGGCGCGGTGAGATAGGAATCTGAAAAAGCCGGATTCCATCATATCGTCGGCTACGAACTGAAAAAGTACATCGTCGGTCATCAGAACGGATCCACCAATCGTTGACCGTCGAACTGACCCCTACAACGACCAACTCGTAAGGCGATTTATATCGAAGACGCTGCTTTTCCCTGATATGTGAGCAAGGGGTCGTCGCATGTACACTATGTCACTTGGGATGACAGCGATTCTAACACACTTCTAAATCGATTTAAGCGTCCGGAAGATGGTGGAATAAAGAAACGGAATACATACATACATGAACCCTAAATAAATTACATTCCTTTTTTGTGTGCAGTACTAAAAAAAATAATTGCATTCATAGTTATGAGCTCTACTCTTCATTCGCTCGGCGTGAACTGTGGAATCCAGAGGCGGACTACGAGAGATTGTATCCGGGACGAATTTCCATTTGTTCGCCCCTTCTTATGTCATATTTTGAATAAAAATGCAAAATTTTACAAATATTTCGCCATTTTATTGCGCTGAAGGTTTCTATAATATCACCGTACCTAACGTATAGTCCTTGCTTCTGCTCTTTCTATTGAGAGTATCGATAGACCAGTAAGCCTGACCTGGCCCATAGACGATCCTAAGTAGTTTTTAATTAGGTTTTATTTGGAAAAACTTATTTCGCAAGATCGAAGGTATTTCGGTATTTTGCGTCTTTCGTTTGCTGATCGAGACACCATCGTAACCGATATTTCTACAAAAGGTGCACCCGGATTCAGAACGGAATAGCCGTGATAATAACTAAAATCATTAGCGAATTGTTGTTGTGGACCCTAAAACTTCTCATACGTATTTACGATTACATATTTACGGGGGTGTGTGTTTACACGAACACCCCCGAACGCAGCGCGGACCGCTTCCTTTTTTATGACTACCGTGACATTCATTCTTCGGCAGCGCAGTTCGAATGTAAAGTCCTGTCCTGACCGACAATCGCCCACGCCGAATGTCTATTTAGTTTTATGGGCCTATAAGGTACATTTTTGTCAGTTGTTGCCTGTGCATGACCGCTACAATTAGGTATTGTATGTTTGTCTAAAAGGGCCTGGATACATTTATTAACCCCTCAAATGAATGGCGATTAGCTCGGGTTGCCTACAGCAAAATGTATATAAATTTATATTTACATTTACATTTACACTGAGCGGGGTTTACTATAGAGCTATAGCATTACTATAGAGCGGCGCACATTTACATTTATATTTACATTTATATACATTTTGTATACATTTTGCCGTAGGCAGCCATTAATGGTCGCCTCACATACGAGGGGTGAGATGTTCTAGTAGGTATATGACTCATTTTCAAAATGCATATTTTCACCAGAAATGTCGGTAGGTCTTGAAATTGCTTTGCCGGTTCGGGTTTGATTTCCGAAAAGTGCAGTGATATTATTTATTTTCAGTGAAAAAAATATATTGCACAGCTGGTTATGACAGAAATATGCACTGTGCAGATAGCTGCCTAGGGCATATAACCCGTTACGAATATGACCGTTATGCATGTAAACGAACGGGTCATAGGACCCGTTCGTTTTTTCGTCGGCACAGCTCACGGGCCAGCACCCATCCGGTATCCTCGACTCAGAAGTTTCGAGCCTGGGTAGGATTCTTGTGACCCCTGCAACTGAAAGAACAGGTGGGTCAGTTTGCCCCGGAAATAGTTTCTTCGGGCGCGACGGACGGTTTGCGCGTCGTGCGCATTAGCCAATCGACTGTACATTCTGAGTGATAGCCGGGGGAGTCTAGAAATATTGTTGTTTCCTATAAAACGGGGGCGGCTTTTGACCTAATGACAGCCGATATGGAAACGAGCAATTGGCTCCCCGATACTGAGTGTGGACATACAAAAGACGCGATGGTCCACGATGATTCGAACTGAATCGCCGCTTATATTAAGTAGAGAATCGCGAAAGCGACCGGTCCGGCCATAACTGGTAGCCAGGCCGCCTGAATGCCCGTTGGGTTATATACTCGTCGCCACGCGGATTGCAGGTGGATTCTGGAGGGCTAGTTGGCGAAGCTAGATAGTGGATTGTCCACGTCTCAAGTAACTGCCACTACTCATACTCATGCCACGACTGAAAGAAGGTATATATATATCGTTATATTAGCCTGGGGTTGCGGGTTCGGCCGTTGTAGTTGACACCTCTTTAGTGCACACAGCACAGCTGATTCAGATGCCAGATGTCTGGCCGCCTAGCGTTTGACATCGCTGTCAGTACCGTTTATTTTATAGCCATGTTACTTACCGGCTACGTAGTCTCCGAATCCAATTGTAGTGAGCGTGACAAAGGCGTAATACACAGCCAAAACGTAGTCCCAGCCCTCGAATATGACGAAGAGACAGGCGGGCAAGAACATGAAGAAGAGGAATCCAGGAACCAGATAAAGGATGACTTCCCCGCAGAGACCGAAGCGGCTACACTCATCTTCGAAGGAGGATTTGGAACCAGGCCGCCGAGATTTGTAGCTGGTGTAGATTCGGACGAACTGAAAAGATTTAAAACAATTCATTTACCTACATACATTCCAAGACCTAGCTGAAAATATCATGTCATTTTATGACGAGTTTGCAGTGAATCTGAAGTCTCCCGAAAAGGTAACAAGGACTTCAAACCTGCTGACTTCAAGACTGAAGTGTGCTTGCTGAGCTGAGGCAGACGGTGCAGAGGCGAGGGTCAGCAGGAGTCGTGGAGTCGGGTAGGCCATAGTATTGTGAATTGTATATTTGCTGTAGACCGATTAGGCCCAGTTATTTTGGGCAATAGAAATAAAATTGGAAGTGAAATAAAAAAAGATATGTAAAATGTTATGTAAAATGTCCGCACTGCTAAGAGTACTTCCCGCAAATTAGCAAATTTTTGCAATTCGATTATTAATAATTTTTTTAAAAAAAAAAGCATTGATTAAAAATAACCAGATACGTATTTCCCCATTAGTTTTATAATTTTAAGGTAAAATATTTTTTTGGGTAAAAACTAGCCTATTATCGATTTTGGTCTTTTTAAAGTTTGAACCATATTTGTTTTCAGTTTCTATGCACACTTAACCGCAACCCAGACTGGTGCGGAATATAAATTATACAATTTTTTTCATAAAATGACGTTACTATTACCCTTGTCACTTAGTCTATACCTCCATTAAATAATATTACTATTTTTTACGACTTAAATGCTACGTTGTCCTGCTTACGTCGCTTATTCAAAGGCTATGCTAGTTCTTTCAGAATACTTTCATTGAATAGAACTACGCTCCAAAAGTTATTAGAGGCACTAAATATCAGGTGTTTACCTATATAATTGACATTTTGTCAACATGTACTGTACAGAACTGTAAGCTATGTTGGAGAAACTCGCGATTAAACAACCAACTCGCCAGAACTTACCCTAACAAACTTCTATTTTTCGGTATTTCGTTAACTTTTTGGGAGGGAAAATATAAACTTCGAAAAGGTAGTAAAATGCATTCAAATCATTCCGTGATTCCTGCTTACGAGACTTTTACATCAGTGGCCATAACTAACTACCATTAAAATATTAAAATGGCAACACTGGTATTTCAATGAATATATATATATATATATATATATATATATATATATATATATATATATATATATATATATATATATATATATATATATATATATATATATATATATATATATATATATATATATATATATATATATATATATATATATATATATATATATATATATATATATATATATATATATATATATATATATATATATATATATATATATATATATATATATATATATATATATATATATATATATATATATATATATATATATATATATATATATATATATATATATATATATATATATATATATATATATATATATATATATATATATATATATATATATATATATATATATATATATATATATATAAATATATATATATACATATATATATATATATATATATATATATATATATATATATATATATATATATATATATATATATATATATATATATATATATATATATATATATATATATATATATATATATATATATATATATATATATATATATATATATATATATATATATATATATATATATATATATATATATATATATATATATATATATATATATATATATATATATATATATATATATATATATATATATATATATATATATATATATATATATATATATATATATATATATATATATATATATATATATATATATATATATATATATATATAGATATATATATATATATATATATATATATATATATATATATATATATATATATATATATATATATATATATATATATATATATATATATATATATATATATATATATATATATATATATATATATATATATATATATATATATATATATATATATATATATATATATATATATATATATATATATATATATATATATATATATATATATATATATATATATATATATATATATATATATATATTTGTACAAAATTCTTGATCTTAAATTTTCCTTATAGAATTTGGGTTTGATCACCTTCTCGGGTCAACATAGGCGTTAAGCATAACTTTTTTTAATTCATGTGCATCTGGAGACCTACACGTTGAGATTCTTCGTTGAGGTCGTTCAGCATTTTCTGGAGTTCTTCCAGCGTCTCGGCCATGGTTATTATATAATCTGCAAACCTTACATGGGAGATGTGTTTTCAGTTAATGTTGATGGCGTATCCTTATAATGACGTCCTCTTGGGATCAGTAAAATTTTCGGGGAAACGAGATCCCCTTGTCTCACTCCTATCTCTAATGGGATCGCTTTGGTATTGCGGCCATGTAGTTGCATGAACATTGTTCATTGCGGCTTTATATAGACATCTCAAGACTAGGATATCTACTTGGTAACGCTATATGGAATCCAAAACTGCCCAGTTTTCGACCGAGTCGAAGGCCTTCTTGAAGTCGATGAATGGCAAACAGAGCGGGTTGTTTTACATATTGGTCTTTGTTTGGTGTTCCAGCTGCTTTCAGGAGTTCCGACGTAATTCCGTCATCTCCAGGAGCTTTGTTGTTTTTTTCATCTATCTGAGAGAAAGTTCTATCTCATGCATTCTGATTTCCGAATATCTTCGGTGTAATGTCGGGTTAGTACGGCTCTTTTGTCCGTATCTGTGGAGGAGGTGGGTGTAGTTGGGTTGAAGCGTGCAGCTGCCCGTTAACTAGTTCCTTCTCTCTCGGGACTTCTTCTTTGGCGGAGACGATTCTTTCAGCATCGTCTGTTATTTATGTCAGTTGGCTTTGCACGATCGTTATGGGTTTTGATAAACATAGCCTTTGATTTTGTAGGCTTCTAACGTCTCTATTATACGTTATGTATTACAAAGGCTAACAATGTGCCTTATAGCTCTTTCGCTTAACCGATCGAGCACTTTATATTCGGCTGAGCTGGCTTGTGATTTCGACTTTGTCTACGGTCTTTCCTTCATCAGGGTCTGAGTTTCATTCGAGAGTGTTGAGACCTTCCCTACATGGTCGGTTGGAAATATTTCCGCCCTACTCTGCGTAGAGTCTCTATCAGTCTATCGTTTATCTCACCTAGTTACTTTCTTTCAAATAAATTAATAAAATCACGAAATGTTACTATTATTATGTAGCTCATTTTTTTTCTGTACATTTACTATTTTTGAGATGTGAAACGAATTTATAATATTAACGAAGAGAGATATTTTTGAAAAAAGAATGTATTCTTTTTATGCACATTTTCATTAAATTTAGTGATCAGGTAATCAAAAGCGAGACTTTTCATGACTTGAAGAAAAATAGGATGATGGATACTCACAGTGATTCCAAAATATTCTCCAAGATTCGCCAAAAGAATACCGTTGATGGGAATACCGAAAAAGCCATAGATGATCATGAGAATTCTACCCATAGACGTGGTTGGCGCCAAGTTACCGTAACCTGAAATAGAAAAAAAATCCATCATGAATAATTGAACTAACTCCTCTTTGGCGAAATGCATGAAACATTAAACAAGAGCAATAATTTAAAACATTAATAACATGACCGCCGGTATTAAAAGTGAACTTATGTATTATATTACAAAAAAAATGTTCGCGGAGAAAAGCACGTTTTTAGGGTTTTAAGGTTCTTTATTGAAATGATATTAGTTGAAACAAAATTCATTTTAAGGATGCTTCGTTAAAGGCCCGTTGACGCGTGTTACATCTGTAAGCATTCAGTGCTTAAAGACAAATGCGCTTTCTCTGTTAATCATGATGTTCATAATCTACCCAATCAGACCTTTCGTTTGATGATGAACACGATATATTTATCTTCATTTATTGACATTTGGACAATTGCTTTTTTGACATTTGGACAGTTTAGGTAGGGACACCTGGAATAACATAACCATGCTAACGATAACAGACACTTCTAAGTCGGTTCAAGCGTTTAGAAATTATGCATCTAAAATGCAATAGGAATAGTTCGCGGATACTAATCAGTAAATAATCTTGACTGGTTTGCAGTGCTCCTTGCATCATCGTCAATTAAATGCCAGTTCAGTTTTAGACCTCTTCAAACCCGATTTAAATGCTGAGAAGTGGAATGCAATCATGAGAATTGAAATAGATAATTAATGAAATGTATGAACATAGACAAAATGAATGAAATGACTAAAATTAATGTAATGAAATATAGTAGTGACAAAGAAGAAATTTGCGGTTTATTACCTAGTATCCTATTATTATCAATGGAATACTTTCCACGATTCACCAAAAAATTGTATCGAAACTTTCGTATTACACGTGTTTCAGACCGCTATATATATTAGCTCCGAACAAGCTACATTTTAACCCCAATTGCCACGACAGCGCAAAAAGAGGACACCAACACGTAACTTAACCGTCGTTAACTTCATTTTTAGGAACTGTTAAGCTCTGTATAGGGAAGTTCTATTTAAGACCCATAAAATGGAAAACCTAAACGTCAGTTGAATATGAGACATCATTACAGAAACTAAATACAAGCCATATATGCCAAATATTTCGTATAGGTACATACAGCTGCATTAGAAATATATCAAATCCATGAAAATATATCATTCTCATGTAAAGCCAAAAAGATGTATTTGAAAAATCGTGTATTTTCTCGATGTAGCTTCCGAGAGAGTCCAATATTTAACTACATAGATAAGGAGGGAATCACATAGCAATGAAGAGTAGCATCAGCTTTGTAGTTAGATTATGGCCACAGTCGAGAGCCATCAGATTTGTGAAGCTCTCCAAAGTGACATTAATTCTGCATACTTCTAGCTGGAGTTTGCAGTCGCCCCCTTCACTCACGACTTTACCCTCGCAGGAAGACTTTACCTCTTGAGTCTATTTTTGACTATTAAAATATAACGTGCAATTTCTTGTTTGACAGTATTTTGTTATTTAAATATGAAATAGCTACCTATTGGAAAATTAGTATTTAATTTTCGTATGATGTAAACAAACCAATGCATTAAATTTGACTTTGTTGTTTTTTTGTACAGACTAAATAAACAATCTTTTTGACGATGTGGCTGTGCAGTTGAAACTTTCGTCATGCATTAATCGCAGTAATATATTTTTGGTGCAACTTCCGCACGCGAAATGCATATTCCAATCCTGTTTATAGTCTCATTTGGAGATGAGTGTCAAATATTGGCCAGGAGTTGTTTCTTTCTTATAATGGTTTTATCAAGGTTTAAGCGTCGGTATTGCTTTTATAACAATATATCAACTGCCGGTATCATGCCACTAGACGTCGTGTCCTTTGGATTGATGAAATGGATTCCTCGACTCGATTAATTTAATTCAATTCCAATCGAGTATTATGCAGAATGCAGAAGAATTGCACGGGTCGTGTTCAGAATGACAACCGCACGACGTGAGCAAGGTCGAAAAGAGAATAAACAATTAGCGTGATTGTTATTAGTATTCCACCTGCGAGTGCATTGCCTCTCGTGTGAAAGAAAAATAATCGTCTGTGCCATCACAAGACTTTCCCGGCAAGTAGCCAAGGACTGATTTTAACAGTGTTATTTTCATAAATATAATCGATAAGCATCATATAAATAAAATAGAAAACCCGGTTAGGTTCGTTTGCGACCGCCTCGGGCAGCTCGGTTCATTTCTCGGCCAAGCACCAACAGATGGCGTTAATATTAAATTGAAATATATGGCGGAATATAAATATCATTAGTGCAGATTGTATGTGAGATTAACGAATTTCAAGTCTCTAATCTTAATATTTCGAGGATGATATATTGATAATATAAGGATGAACTAGTGCGCCCCTGGTAGACCGATTTCAACCACAATCTTTTCAACCCTTGCCTGCATACCAAATGATGCCTGAATACCATATTTCAGATCAATCGGATTAAGCGTTTGGGCGCTATCATGGAGGAATTGTTACACAAAGACACAGATAGACACACAGACAGATTTCAACCGGGAAATGGTCTTAAACGTCTCAGGGAGGTTCAATTAAATAATTTCTTCTTCCACGAGAAAAAAAAATCGCGTTTACAATACTTTCCCTCCTGGTCGCTTAGTGGGCGGGAAATGTAAAATAAATGGCAATCTTTCACGACTCAGGCTAATTTTCGAAACAAATAAATTTTGGGAAGATTGAAGAAAATCGAAGACCGTCGCGCTTACTTCACATTTTAAATAGGACAAAAACAGACTTTGGGCTCGATTGCGTTTCTTCGTGAACTAAAATCGGAAATTAGTTCGTGTGAACGAGACAGGGCAATACGCTAGAGCAGAGTGTGAGACGACCGATTGTCACTTTTTCGCATTAAAACTGCCCGCCAAGGTCAAATCTTACACCGCACGAAATATACTCGAATTTATTCGGACGAGTATAAGTTCGGGAGGTAGTATTTATCGACGATCGTTCGTTTCATATCCCGCTCTAACGTATTGCTCTGTCTCGTTCGCTTGGACTAATTTTAGTTTTAGTTCACAAAGAAACGCAATCGGGCCCTTTATCGCGTGAATTTTGTAGCACCCAATATTTCGGCGATGTTACAACCGTCGTCCTCCAAGGTATATTGAAATTCTGTCAGTTGTAGTCCGCTGTTGTTCTGTGGATAGGCGACATACCGCCGCTGTTACTATGCAGGTAATAGCGGCTTGGGGGTGGCAGGCTCGATCTTTTATTTAAAATGTTTGTCCGACATACGATATTATAGCGATTTTTTTCTGATAGAAGCTACATCCTTAGATTCCTCTTGAGCACTCACATACACGAACGCAGTAACAGCAAAGTAAAACCTTCTATGCAATGTTGGACTTAGTTATAATTTTGACATTTTATTTATACAAATTTTAAGCAATTTTTGAAGGTAGACAAAATTACTGCAATAGAAACAAGGCGCGAAAGACGAGTATTGACGCGACAAGGAAATGAGAAACAATTGTCCCCTCTTTTTTCTCGAATATACGAGAAAGAAATGACAGGATACCTACCATCAAAAGTGCAAAAAAGTGTCCCAAACTAATTGATTATAAATGAGCATTGTAATGAATTAGAGATGAATATTTTGTTGTTATGAAACTACGTAAGAAAACATTTATTTTAATTTAATTTGTTTTATTTTATTATGTTAATACGCTTCATTTTAATTATGGGTACAGTGGTTTGGCAGTCATTAATATTTTGGTGAGACAGTGTCGTAATTCAATTATTTTACTAATTTTTACTAAAAATTTTTGGGACAGCAACTTGTCAATCGGCTGAGGGGCCGAGGCCTGAAGGGTTAAAATTTGATGACGCCAGTTTGGTGCTCGGCCATTATTTGCAGAGATTTCGACGTATGGATATGGTCAAAACACATTAAAATTATTGGTCATTAATATCCCATGCAAATCCATATCTTCTCATGAAAGAACATTTCGCATGTGGGTACCAAAAGGTGGATAGTTTTTTGGAACGGATAGGTTATTTTGACTATAATTTCCTATAATTTTGAATAATTGACTATAATTTCCTATAATTTATTTTGACTCTGGTTTTTTAAATCAAATTTCTGTCGTATTTGCAAGTCTTTTCAAGTCTCCATTTCTTTAAACGGTGCAGAACTTCCTACATCTTTGTATTAAACGCCAAATGACACACTCTTTTCTTTTACCGATAATTAATTACGCTGATGTGTCATACTTAGACGCGAATAAGCTACTTGTTAAGCTGGAAAGGATTAAAAACGCGTGTATTCATCTCGTTTAATCCCTTGAGAAGATCGACCTTTCGTATGCAAATGGAGTGGCTCCTCATTAGACGATGTCGTGATTGCCACATACTCTCCCTACTCTTTCGTACTACATTCAAACTTGCCTTCTTATTTGTATTATCTCTTCTCTCCGCTTTCATCCCATAACTTCCCATCACGCTCTCATAAAAATATTTTATACCTCAGCATTCATCAGCTTCCATGTCCAGATCATTTGCAGGGCAGGCGGCCCGACGAACGTATAAGAACCCATAACCCCCCCCCCCCCCCCCACCCATCTCATTTGCTTGTATTTATATCTCATTCCTATCTACGATATTGAGCTGATGTACACGTATGTTATTTAAACATAACATACGTATATTATTATTATTAAGATGAAACGCTCCAAAATTAATAAAATGTTTTTTAGATAATTATAATTGTTAATATAACATCCTATCGTCAATATATATTGATCAAAAGGTTGAAAAATCCTCTAAAGGAGTTAGAAATCTGTAATAAACAATTATTTCTCAGTAAAATATTTTTTTTCTGCAAAAACTCCGCTAAAAAACCCCAACCGATCTTTTGTTGACTTTGATCAAAAAACTAGTCAGCTTCGAAAGGTTTCCAAGGACTTTCCATGGCAGTATGGCAATTCTGGTGAAGAATGAGGATTATAGTTGGTATTCTTCTTATTTTTTTTGGTTTTCTTGTTTTTTAGCTAATTCGGATTTCTTATTCTTTTCTTGTCTTTTACCTCTCTTTTTACCTTTTTGTTATCTTCTGCCAGTTTCTTTTTTTTTCGTTGTTTCTTCTAATACATTTTTATACGGGGAAGATGTTATGATTGCCGTTTTTTCTCTTTTCCTTGTCACGCGTGAAATTTTGCGAGTTACAGGATTAGGCATCGTTTGCTGAGGACTAACAACAGAAAATACTGATGGTGGAGTAGTTAGCCTATGATCTATTTCGATATTGCTGATCCAAGTGGAGCATCCGGGCTCAGGCTCTGCTTCAATCTCAGATGGTGTCATTCCAACAGACATACGGCATATCAACGTTTCGTCAATAGTTACTTTGTCAGAATCGTCAACTGTCGAAACTGATGTTATCTTTGCAGGTATTGTTGCAGCCGTTATCGTCTCAGTGACAACTGAAGCGTCAGTTGATGCGAATAGTCTATTTGGAGCCTTTGCTCCGTTGTCCGTCGTAGAGGTTTCTGGCAATGTTTCAGTGATGTATAATCTCTCTGTTTTTGAAATATATATCGTCAATGATAGAGCAAAATCAATATCGGAAAAAAACTGTACAATCGTATGGCCAAATCCCACATTGTTTAAAGCCATTTCCCACCGTTGCCACTGTAGATGCCTGAATAAGGGATTTACCACAAAGCTCTGCTACTTGCCGGACAGTTACCACCATCCCTGGATTGCTTCGAAGCCAGATTGTGATTTGCTGATCGTAGTATTAAGTCGCTAGTCGGCGACTTAAAGTCAATGAGTCGTATGTGGGGGAAAGCATAATATAATAACCCTATTGGAACGAGCTTCATTAATAACGTCAAGGTTTTGTTGTGTGTGCTGTGGCCTAATCTAATCTAATCTAACAACAACAGCACAGATCGATCAAACGTTGCCCCAGTAAACTCAACAAACTATTTAAACCAGCCAAGGAATAATTCAGTCATCCAGCCAGAAACACCCCAAGCTCCAGCAGCAGCATTCAGCAATAGGGGCCATCCACAGATAACGTGATTACTGAGGGGGGGTGGGGGGGGTTGGAGTTGAGGCTTACGATTGATTACGTGGGGGGGGGGGCGTCCTGATTACGTAATCAACTTTGGTCACCGCATCGCATTTTTTTCGGTCTAAACCTACACAGAAATACCGCAGTGCCACGCCAAAGATAACCCCCTTCCCCGCACGCGCGATGTGCGTAGATACTCCACGCGCTCGTCTGCGATTGAGTCGCCCGGGCCTGTTCTTGGAAGCGCTGTGGTCTAAAGATTGGGATTTGTAAAATAAACCAAAAGAGTTTGAGATTTTGTAATTACTTTAAGTTAATAAAGTACATTTTTAAAGGCACTTTACAAACGCTGGCTTCACGATTCTTTACATTTTTCGCAAATTCGGTTGATTACGTAATTAAAGGGGGGAGGGGGGGTCAGGCCGCTGATTACGTCTGTTGAAATGAAGAATAGGGGGGGGGGGGGGTCGAAAATCCCAAAAACGTGATTACGTAATATGTGGATGGCCCCTTAGCTGTGGGTCCGTTCTCTTTCTTGTGAGCAGCATCATTTGAGGCATGTATTGGCCATTAGCACTAAAACATATTTCTGTTATTGTAGTACCTCTCTCCGGAGTAGTTATGGATCCCACTTGTTTTCTGCCTATTCCTGCAATTATTTTTGACTTTGTTTTAGGTACCACTGAAACTCCTGTTTCATCATAATTATAAATTATGTGCGGCGAAAGTTTGTGCTCATGATAAACGTTGCCGAGAAAGTTAAAAAAAACTGTTCAACAGCTTGTTTATTAAACCCAGGGTCACGTGCAGCTGAAGTGATTCGCGTATCGACAATTCTGATGCCTCCTTAAAAATCGCTGAACCCAATCTTTGCCAGTATCTTCTTTTTCAGAGTTAAAGACATGTTGCTTCCCATTTTTTACTGCCAGAATGTGTTCCAAAGCCCATAAATCTTTTGTTGTAAGTCCATAAATACGATTCTCCATATCAATTATACAGTTGTAAAGTTTTTTCTCTTCATCATCAGAAAGTGTACGCTTTTTATGGGTTCAAAGGAACTTTCACCGAAGTTACAGGAGCAGGAGGATCTTCTAGAGCTACACGAGCTTCTTTAACTTTTCTTGCGAGGGTCGTTTGTGGCACAGAATATGTTTTCGATGCTAATTTATATCCCATTTTCCCTTCAATTACAACATCTACCGCATTTTTCATACTCTGTTCACTCCAATTCCCCCTCTCTGTCTTTCTTATATATTTTTTACCATCCTAAAATAAGATTAAACTTAAGTACGTTTAAAGGATCATAAAGTGTCATAAATAGGTCATACCTTTTTCAAGGACAAGATTTCTATCGCATGCCCCATTTTGCCCTCCAATGAACATTTGAATAAAATGACATGCTTTAAAAAACCGAATTAAAATATGGAAACAAACATGTTCTTAGCTGCTGGTGTAATCATTGATAAACAAGAGTAACTTTCAGGCAGTTCTAGAAAACTAATGTTCAGGTACAAAACACATGCGTATAACACGAAAATCATAATAAACTTAACTAAGTTTTTGATGCTTGGGCTAAAACGCGTGAACTCACAAGCCGGTCACAGCGCTGACTGATAAGCAACACAATGGCGCGTCATTATGAGCTAGTACGACCGATGAGAACCAGTAACCCATCTTGCCCGCTACCCCGTCTTGCCCCGAATATGAGCGAATATGCCAAAATATGAGCGAAGCGATTTCAAACAAAATTATATCGATTGGCTATGTATCAGTATACCTATTATTCAAGTCATTTATTTACCATGTAGTCACACAGTATAACGGAGTAATAACATTTTAAAAATAAAGTATACAGATTTATAACAAGTAGAACCGGTTACGGAGTACAATAAAATTATATAAATTACGTTAAACTACTTAATAAAACTACAGTACCTAAAATGTTTGTTCTACTTCAGAGGTTTGTGTTTAATGTGTGTGTGTGTGTGTGTGTGTGTGTGTGTGTGTGTGTGCGTGTGTGTGTGTGTGTGCGTGTGTGTGGAAGTGTATTGTGCGTGTGGGTGTGGAGTGTGAGGGAATATGATAGTAATAATAGCGTATATAAAGTATAATAGGAGTAATAATAATCAATAAAAAATGCTAAAACGAATAGTCAGTTTATTGTAGTTTAGGGTTTGGTTTACGAAGTAAGAATTGCGTATAGAATTAATAAAAATATCAATATCATTTAAATGGATATTATAAAGCTTGGAGCAGGTGTTATAATTATAATGTATTTATCTGTTATGAAACCCTATGTAAATGTTATGAAACTCACCAATCGTACTGACGACTGTATACGCGAAGAAAAATGAATGGTAGAAGTCCCATCTGATTGGTGGGTCGTCCCCTATCGTGTAGTTATACATTGGCTTCCCACAGTAAGTGGACAGCTTCGCCAGGATCTCGAACTGACTATGAGGGTCTGCTGGAAGATAGTGCTCATGCAGGAGATCTGAAAAAAAGGAATTTTATTTTGTTAAAAATACACTACCCTTATTTTGTTTAAAATGTTTTTTTCTTTTTCGGTTGTTTTCCGGTTCGCTCCGTTCCTATACCTTATAAAGTTTACTTATGGCAGTCATATAAGAATCTCTCTATCAATAACTATTAATAACTCGGCGAAGACAATCGGCGGTGTCACCCCAAGACTTTCCCGGCAAGTAGCCAAGGACTGATTTCATCTAAATATAATTTTTCATAAATCGCCCTCTCTCGACCGGCTGTCGAACCAGGTTGGGTTCAATTGCGATGCCTCAAGCAGCGCGGTTCGTTTCTCAGCTAAGTGCGGGTTTGAGCCGACCGCTAACATATGGCATTAATACTTAATTAAAAAGTATGGCGAAGTTTAAATATGATAAGTGTAGCTTGTATATGAGATATTACGACCGAAATTTCATAATGTGATTTCCCAACAGGAAAACTGTGTACACAATGTCAATTGTCTAAGTCCATTATTTTGATATTGATATATGACTAGTGTGCTAGGTGGACCGATTTCTTGTCAACTCTTGCCATGAACAAATGATGCCTGCATAGCAAATTTCAACTCAATCAGATAAAGCTTTTGGGTGCTATCGTGGAGGAATACACACAGACAGACACACTAACATACTTCAATCTGTAAATGGTCTTAATCATCAGGGGGGCTCAACATGGATATTTACGTCTTCATTTAATTTTTTAGCGCGGTCACAATACTTTCCCTCCTGGTGGCCGGGAAAGTAATTTAAAATTGGTTGTGTCACCCTAAGACTTTCCCAGCAAGCAGGAACCCCCCTCGCACGATAAACCCCCTAAACACCTCCTTCTTCCCAAATCCCACCCCCCACTCCCCCCTCAAACACCTCCAGCTCCATCCTCCCCCTAACCCCCCCCCCCCCCCCCCGCCCTCCCCCTCCCACAACAACCTAAACCTTCCACCTCACTCTCCCCGCCTCCCCCCTTTTCCCTTTCTTTCCCCCTACTCCCCTTAATTGTACTCAACCCTACCTCAACCCTCCCCCTCAATCCCTCGCCCGTCAACCCCCCTCCCTTCTCCCTTACCCTTCCCTCCCTCCCCCCTTCCACCCCCTCTCCCCCAACTCCCCCTAACCCCCTCTCCCCCACCCCATTCACCCCTCAACCTCTTCCATTTATCCCCCCTTACCCCGCCCTTAATTCCATCAACCCCCTACCCCCAACACCCCCAAAACGCTAGTCCCCTGACACTTCCCCCCGCAACCCTTCCCTTCCCCCTAACACCCCTTTAAATCAACCTCCCCCCAACAGCACCCCCCCCTCCCCCTCAAACCCCTTTTGCATTCTAAGTATTTGAGTATCTTGTAAAGCACTCTTGATAAGGCAGAATAGGAACCCACGGAAGAAGAAGAATATCGGAGAAAAAGAATATTTTTGTCCGTTACTATGCATCCTGAGTACTTGGGTATCATTTAAATCACTCTAGATAAGGCGGTACTCACGGAAGAAGAAGAACATAGGAATAAGAATATTATTTTAGTCCGAAACTATGCATCCTGAGTACCTGTCCTATCGTCTTCAAAGTTAAAGCACTTTAGATAAGTCGGGATAGGAACTCACAGAAGAAGAAGAATATCGGAAGAAGAATAACATTTCTGCCCGAAACAAAAAATTCAGCTCAATCGGTCGAAGCGT